>LOJH01018256.1:9531-23087 GCA_001685095.1 Ellobius talpinus
TGCAGTCAAGAAATTCAAAGAAAACACAATAATATACATAATCCAGACTCTCTGCATATTCATTCCATCTTTACATGGCTCATTTTTCCTTACTCCTTTAATCTATGACTGTCTATACTCCTTTATATTATTTTTACTATCTTTTTAAAGACTTTTTTATTTTTAAAACTGTTTATTTCTTTTTATAACTCTCTATACTCTTTTTCTTCTCTCTCCCAAGCCTACGTACATTTTTAAAATATTCTATGACCTGTCCCGAGGTTTATTTCTGTCTGAATCTGTCTTTATTTTGTATCTGTAATCATTTTCTGACCAGGAGTGCTTTTAAAAAGGAATACTAAGTGGACATAGCTAAGAACAATTCCATGGTCCTGCCTATTTGCCCCACCCAGTCCAACATGGTGGAGGTATGTTCACTGTCTCTGTGAGCCCTGCTCACCACCCCAGCTCTAGGGATGCAGCAGGTCTATGTTTCCACTAAGCAACAAGTAGCATGCTGCTCACAAACCCCATTTAAGTGCAGGACCTCCCAAAATAGCCAGAGTTAGTGCTGCCAGCATGAACCAGGAAGCTGTCTCTTAAAGAAGCCATGTAGTTATTGCTGTTAATGCTGAGTTGGGAAGCCTTCTCTAAAAGGAGCCATACCTCCAGCAAATAGAGCCCACCTGAGAAAATGTAGCTACCAAGAAGCCAAACTCTGTTATTTTGTGTCTAGAATTTCTTCCCAAGCTCTCTCAGGTTTTATGTGGATGTAGTTGCCCATGTTGGTGTCATTTTGTAGCCAGAGACTGCTCGTTGGTTTCCCAGCCACTCAGAGTTGAATAATCACATAGAACCTTTATTAATTGCAATACTGTTTGGCCAATAGTTCTGATGTTTTCCCAGATAGTTCTTATATCTTACATTAAGCCATTTCTATTATTTTATGTTTTGCCACAAGGCTCGTGGTTTGTTACCTCTTGCTTCTTGGGCAGCTACATGATGTCTGCCTCCTTCAGCAGATACATAGCACCTTCTCAACTCTCTCTTTATATCTCTGTTCAGAATTTCTGCCTGGATTTACTCTGCTAATCCATTGGTTGAAGCAGCTTTATTCATCAACCAATAAAAGCAACACATATACAGAAGGACATCCCACATCATGCGTCTACATAGTCTTTGTTGGCTTAAAAAAAACAAATGACAAAATTGAAAAATTCATGTCTTGGGGCTAGAGGGATGGCTCAGGCTAAGAGTACTCCTGCTCATGTAGAGGACCCCATTTTATTTCCCTGTACTCTACTCAGGAAGTCTACAACCTCCTGTAATTCCATCTCTAGGGGATCTGACTTGCTCTTCTGGCTAAGGTAAGGACAATCATACATTTACACAAACACATAAACATAAAAAATGAAAAATAAAGGCAAAATCCCCCTTTCTTTTTCTTTTTTCTTTCTTTTTCTCAGAAAAAAAATTACACCATGGAAATTTAGAAAAACTTTGAAGATTTACATGTTAAAGATCTTTGAACATTTCTTTCCTAAAAGTTTATGCCTACTTAACTTCTAACTAGAACTTTTATTATCCATTTGCCATTTGTCATGCTGTGGCCAGAATTTGATCATTTTCATTTCTTTAATAATGGTTTTAATCATATCTTCTCTCTGCTAGTCTTGAAGAAGCTAATTTTATTGTTTAAATTGTCTGCCAGGGACAGAACAATTGGAAACAGAAAGCACAATCCAAGGCCAAGAAATGTGATTGAAAACATGAGACTTGACTATTAAATGAGAGATGAGAATGGTTAGGAAAAGCTATGTGGAATCAATTTTGCTTGAATTGGTTCACAAAGAGTAGCTGCTTATGAAATGTAATAGATGTCTCAAAAAGTAAGAAACCAAGAGGTTCTGAGACCTAGAACTAGTAGAATGAGTGAAGAATTTGGGGCTCCAGGAGAACTGAGGGCCCTATAAGGAAGGCATCACTTGAGAGTTACAGGAGCACAGATGCAACACAAGTTGTGGTATTCACTAAGTGGCCTCCAGTGAAGATTCTCCCCACTTGGTCTAGCTCCATGTGTAAGCTGGTATAAAGGCTACTCAGCCTTGTTGATTGTTGTGTTTTCATAATGTTAGTAAAATATGGAGCAAGACAGAAGTTTAAAAATAATAGGAATGATCTTTAGCAATTTCAAAATGAATCAGGTTTTCTATAGGAAGAAAAACAAACAGAAAAACACCTGAAATCCCCTGAGTGAAGAAAGCAAAAGCTCATTAACAGAATAAAAAGGCAAAATTACTTACTAAGTCATAGCTGAATTTTGTAATTCTGTTTTGGGTCTTTATATCCTCACCACGGAAATGGTTGGTAGTTTGCATTCCTAAAATTGTGGTATAAAAGATTTCACCATCTCAAATTTTCATGGTTTGGCCAACCCACACTGGAGTAAGGATATACTACTTGGATTTTGGATGTGTGCTGCAATCTCCAAGGAGATAATAGAGTTACTTGGTCAAGTTTCCACATTCACCAGACAAACACAGAGCTAGATGGAGTAGGTGTTCTGTACGTCTGAACTTACCTCCATCTTCATAACCTATGTTTTCTGGGTTCTATACAAAGTGCCTTCATATTTTAGGACAAATCATGCAAGTCTTGTTTATGATTTCTCCAGCTTTCTTTGTCTATTAGCTGCCTATGTAGCACACAGTTATTTTATAGTTTCTTGCTTTTACTGAAGTATTTCAAAATATCTTTTCAAATAACAGTTAAAATCATATATTGGTATTTTGCTCCCCTTTTTATTATAGTAAAACACAAATAGCATACGGCTATTTATGTTAACCATTTTAAGTGTTAATTCTAATGGTGTTCACATTGATATCAGCCAGCACCATTACCCATCTCCTGAACCTCTTAATCAACCAAACTAAAATTCTAAACTCCTTCAACAGTAAAACTCTGCTTTCTCTCTTCCAACCCCTAGTGATGTATATTCTGTTTTCTATCCCCATTCCTTTATCTGTTTCTGAAGCTCATATTCTGAAATTATACAATGATTGGCTGTTTATGTCTGGTTATTTTATTAGTTCATCTGTGTTATAACTTCTATTGGACTCTCATCCTCTTTAAAGGTTCTATGCGATACATCTTTTGAAGGTTATTACACACACACATATACATATATTCTGAAAGAATGTAAGAACACAGAAAACACCCAAACTCCCATCTCTTATCCTTACTGTGCATTTTCATTTGCTAGCATTAAATATTTGAGCAAAAATAAAAACATTATGGGGTGATTGTAATGCTACCTGGTAAATGAAAAAGAAAGGTAGAATTCTACAGAATTAAAAGCAACACCTTCTTCCTAAAGAAAACTTTGGCTTTATAGTATACTTAAATGTGCCACATAATGAACAGTTATGCTTCTAAGGTACATAATGTAAGGGGAGACAAGAAGGGATGCTTGTCATTAAATTCATAACTAAAACTTGTTTCAAGATATAACGTCATTAATCTGTTGGGCAGTGGTGGGGCATGCCTTTAGCCTTTAATCCCAGTACTTGGGAGGGAGAGGCAGGAGAATCTCTGTGAGTTTGAGACCAGTCTGGTCTACAGAGAAAGTTCCAGGACATTCAGGACAGCTAGGGCTACACAGAGAAACCCTGTCATATACGTGTGTGTGTGTGTGTGTGTGTGTGTGTGTGTGTGTATTTTATATACAACCTTTGAGCAAATAAAGCAGTCTTCCTGTGAGTCTAACATGGGAAGCACTAATGATCTCAGAAACAAAATTTTTTACATGAAAAAATGCTAACGGATTTGGACATGAGCAGCTGTTTCTAAGCCATGCTGAACCAACCATTGAAATGGTTCTTGAAATGTGTATCATTAAAACGGTATCTTTTACTATGAAATTAAACTGTGCCCACACTGACTTTTGTTAATTAAATTATGCTGTATTAATAAGCATTGCTATCAATTTCTTATCACCCTCTAGAAATATGACCAGCATCAAGGAAAATATTCTTATTGCAAATCAATTTTTGTTTTACTTTGTTAGCATCCACACAGCACATGGTGTGAAATTTCTAAAGTTGACTGTAAAAATCTAAAATCCCTTTCCAGCTTATGGAATTGTACTGTTTTCATATTTTCTCCTTTTTATCTGGTCATTGAGTTAAGTGAAAACTGTTGCCAGGATTAGTAATGGTCATATCTGTGAACATGTAGTTGTGTTTTTATGGTTTCCCTAAGTGAAAATGAATCATAGATTTCACTTTCCCGGATCAGCTACACTCAACAAAGTTCTACTGTTATAACTGAGACCTAGGCCATTGCTGGATGAGGAACTGATCCCAGGGGATCAAGGGGACCATTATTCCACTGTTGATAGGCCTTATGAGGAGATCAGTCTCCTCATACTGACACAATGCAAAGCCATATGGCAGGACTAAATTTGTTCCTCCAATATACATGATATTGCTATTGTCTCTTCAAGGAGATGTTTACTTTCAGTGGACCACCATAAAGAATAAGCAATGTTTTTAATTGTGCTCTTTTGTGTCTTAGCTTTTGGAGATAGATTGAGGAATAAATTGGGAATTTTAATTTATAGTTATTAGCAAACTAAAATTTCCTGAGTTATAAAGCATACAGAACTTGTAAGTGGTATTTGGTGATGTTTTATCTAAGACAGCATGATAATCTGTGAATGAAATACTGGTTTTTGTCTGTGTGCTCATATTTAAAGCCATTCACTTTATTTATTTATTTACTTACTTACTTACTTATTTGCTTTTATCTACACTTGTTTATTTAATAATCAGCTTTTGGGAAGTTAAACAAAATTTCCTTTTTAATTATAATGAAAGTGGTGATATATCTAAAGCACCTGCTAACTATGCGATCTGGCAGAGACAGATGTTAAAGAAATCATAGTGATTATTACTGCTAATGAAAGGACTAGAATTAATTTCCATCATAGTCCTTTATTATTTTTAAATAATCACCAATAAGTACCTGCTATCAAATGAATTAATTTATTCCACTGTTTTTACAAATTCTTTCTCTCACTTTCTTTCTTAGAAGGTCAGCTTATTTCTTTTCTGATTTTAAGATGGGAGGGCTGAAAAGATCCTCTATATTGATGGTAGCACTGAAATGCTTATAATGTTGAAACGTAAGAGAGGTGCCGAAACAGGGTGCTCACCACTGCAAGAGAGAATGCAGAGTCCTCAGGCAATACTGGCAAAACGCTGAGGGCTTCGAAGTAAACAGTGAGCCCAAATATGGAAATCAATGTGTTGTTGTTTGGAAGTACCAGTTTGGAGTTGACTAGACAGTCCTGAAAAATGTGAACTCCGCTTACATGAGGAGGAGATGCTGAGTGATACAATATGAAAACATGACATTATGTGTTTTAACCCAGGGGCATAACAGAGGGTGGAACAGTTTTCAGAGACCAAGAGAGATGCAAGGGTCAAATTGCATCAGACAAAGCAAAACATATTTGCATTTATAACACACACACACCAAATCAAATTAATGTAATTTTTAAAATATTTAAAAGCTATCAGTATTGAAAATCCTACAGAAAACACAGTATTTCAAAACTATATATATGTTAATGCAAAAACAATTTTAAATATACATCTCCCTGATGACAAACTCCCCAAATTAACAGAATTAAAAGAAGATGTAGTAACACTTGAAGCCTTTTAAGATTTTTTTATATCCCTCTTAGTATTTGATAGAGAAAATAACATTACGAAAAGTGTGAAGAGTTTGAAAACTATGGATCAGTTGACACATGTTGAAGATGCTACAGAGTGGCATCAGGAACAATCTTTTCAAACTTGTGTGGAGGGCACACCTAGAGTTGGCAGGCCACAGCACTGTTTTTAAAAATAAAAAGGATTAAAATCATATAAAATGTTAACCTTAAATTTAAAACAGAAACATATCCAGAAATTACCCAAGTATTTGGAAGCTAAATAACATGATTTTAAGTAACTCATGAGTAAAAAACAAAAACAAACCCAAAATCATTTTAAAATATTTTGAGATGATTGTTAATGAACATATTTTATATGAAAATTTGTGCAATGAAATAGTTCATGAGAAACTTGTGATATTCAATCCTTTTATTTTTATTTATTTATTTCTTGATTATCCCAAGCAGGGTTTCTCTATGTAACAGTCTTGTCTGTCCCAGAACTTGTTTTGTAGGTCAGACTGGCCTCGAACTCACAGAGATCTGCTTGCCTCTGCCTCTCAAGTGCTGGGACTAAAGGTGTGTACCACCATTCAACACTTGCGAAAAGCCAGAACTGACTGTGTCTGGTTCTAATTTGGGGCATAAAAAAGCTAAAATTAATTCCCATCTAAACAGAACAAAAGGAACAAAAAGGTAGAGATCAGTGAAGATATCAAAAGGGAATATAACAGAAGACCTTCCACTGTCAGAGCAAATGTACACAGTTTTTTTTAAAACCACCAAAGGTCAAAGCAAACAAACAAACAAACAAACATAACAAAAACAACTACTGAAGTCCTGTGTGGTGACACATACCTTTAAACAAAGGACTTGGGAAGCAGAGTCAGGTTTCTCTCAATGAGTTCTAGACGAAGCTAATCTACATAGTAAGATCCTGTCCCAAACAAAAGCAAAATAAAAAAAATTAAAAAATATAAAATAAAATAAAGCCAAAGGAGGGTGGCAAAAGTGATTTTTTAAGAAACAGGAAATCTGAATAGTAGACAATAACTCAAGATGATGTTGCTATAACAAGATGTTTTCTGAAAGGGAAAATCCTTGGTTATGTGGCTTGATGGGTATGTTCTGTCAAACATTTTAAAATAATGTTAATCCTACATAAATTCTACCTGAAAACCAGGGGAAGGAAATGATTTCCCAACTCACTTTACAAAGCTAATTCACCCTAGTACAATTATCAGCACACAGCAAACCACAAACATTGCAGATAACAAAACTGTAGATTAATGATCCTCATAACGACAGTTCCATGTGTTTTAGCAATTCATGTGCAAATTAAATAGAGAGATAAAATGGTCCTGTCTGAGACAGAGCTCGAAGGTGTGGGAGCGAACAGAAAGGACAAAGCCTACTGCTTGGAAGGCAGATCTGTGACTTGCCTTTTCTGCTTTGACTCGCTTTGCATTACTCAAGCTCCTGAATCTAAAGGAATGTTTTGGACTCTAAGTAAAATTCAGGGAACTTGGATTCTGAGGCGGAAGCAGGAAATAAATTTTCTCAGGTTTAGAGTTAGATGAACCATGTGAGATGCTGAAGACATTACAGGCATTCTTTTCTTAAAAGGGACCAAAATGGTATTCTATTCTATTCTATTTTTTTATATTGCAGTGTAGTGAGTAATCAGCCCCTTCCTGAGACTGATATTCTCAGCATGCCCTAGAACTGTTCCTTAGGGAAGGCTTGGGTTGTTTTTCTGTTGTTTTTGGTTTGTTTATGTTTTCCCTAATTTTAGCTTTAGATAACATGCCTGTATTTGGAAAAAGTCTGTGATGTGGTGTGGTGTGGTGTGGTGTGTGTGTGTTTGTGTGTGTTTGAACTAGAGATTAACCAAATCCTGACATCAACACGGAATCCCTGGCTTGCAGTGAGGATAAAGACCTTTCCTATGCAAACATGATTCTTATTGTTGTTATTCAAACCACACGTATGCTGTTCGTGGATTATTTGCTTAGCTGAGGCTACTCTCTGGTCTACAGCCCTCTTTTCCTATAGCCAAAGGCAGCTCAGATGTTCTCTAAGCTTGAATCATTTGTTTTCAGAATGGACTTTGTTCTCCTATCTCATCTCCTTGTTCCAGAATCCACTACTCTATAAATGGCTTCCCTCACATTGAGAAATCCTTCATTGGAACTGGTAGAAAATAAAAATACCAGAAAAAAATGTAGAACATAATTATACACAAAGCAAAAGTCTAAAAGTTTGTTTTTTTAAAAAAATTACCACATACAAGGTAGCATTTGGAACTATTATAACGTTAATTTGAAGTCTTACTAGGGTGGAAAATAGGAAGACATTGTCCTTGCTGCTGACTGGACCACACTGAAACACTCTAGGAAGAAAGTGGCATCAAGCTGGTTCTTTTTTTTTTAATTTTTAGTTCTTTCTTTCTTCCTTTCTCTTTTTTCTTTCTTTCAAGATCATAATTAATTATATCATTTTCCTTCTTTGCTTTCTTTCCACCAAATCCCATTACATACCCCCTTTGCTCTCTTTCAAACTCATGGCCTCTTTTTTCATTAATTAAATTTATCAGACCTAACCTCCTTAAACCCTTTCACCCCTGAGCTGGCTAACTTTATGTCAACTTGACACAGGTCAGAGTCACCTGAGAGAAAGGAACCCCACTTGAGAAAATGCCTCCACAGGACTGGGATATAGCCAAGCAGGTAGAGCATTTTCTTAATTAGTGATTGATGGGGCCAGGGGCCAGATCACTGTAGGTGGTGCTATCCGTAGGCTGGTTGTCCTGGGTCTGTAGGAAAGCAAGCTGAGCAAGCCACCAGGAGGGAGCAACTAAGCAGCACCCCTCCACGGCCTCTGCATCAGCTCCTACCTCCAGGTTCCTGTCCTGTTTGAATTCCTGTCCTGACTTTCCTTCAATGATGTGGAAGTATAAGCCAAATAAATCCTCCCCAAGTTGCTTTTGGTCAGAGTATTTCATCACATCAATAATAATCCTAGCTAGGACATCCCTTTTTCTCTCTTCTCTCCTTAGTTTGATGTACTTTCCCCCAACTCCACAGGGGCAACCTTCTTCCTAGTGTTTATCTTTTTCTCCCTCCTGCCATCAAAAGATGTCACCCACTAAATCATCAGGGTAAGAGTTAGGACGATTCCAGCTGTCTTCTTTGGGTATTTGTAGTAAGAGGCATAGAGAGAAAAATCGGTAAATATCCAGGGAATTTGGCGACTTTAGAAGAGTTATAAAGGAGATTTTTGAAAGGCCCTTGGCAACATCTGTAAAATTAGTTCTGCCTGTGGATGTGACATTATCCCCAATCTCTGGCCAAATTCAAATATAAGGTCACTGGTATGTGGTCCTTCAGGAGATTGGTGTTCAAAACGTCAAAAAGTACCTCATTACTGTGCAACATATCAGTATCAGGACAGAACTGAAGAAAGCTATTAGAGGGTGTGGGTTTAGAAAGACTGGACACGGTTGCTCACAAAGAAACGCTACCAAGAGAAAACCCTTATTTGTGGATCTCCTACGTGTTTAGATGGTAAATTGCAATCCCTTGATATATTAGTTGTTGTGAGATCTGAGTACTATAAACTGGGAACCCTAAATAACACATTCATTGCCAAGACATGATGAAGATTCCTTTATTTCAGCTTCTTGGTTCAGGGAGCAGAATATTTTGAGGATGCCCAGAATTCCTTTAAAATGTTTCTGTGTTGTCTCTGTGCTTAAGGATATAAAGGATATGCTCTGCACACCCCTCCCTTGATCGATGATGTTTTACTGCGTGTCTTTTTGTTCTACTTTTCCCTGTTTGCAGGAAACTTGTCTTTGGGCACCTGGACCTCATTGGAGCCCTTACTTCTCTGCTTCCATTGAAATGTCTGTGCATAATGGCCAGTTAAAAATGCAAAAATATCCAGTTTCCTCCCCCAGGAGGTAGGAGTTTTCATCAGCAATGCTGGCTGAAACATGTATTCTGCCTGAAAAAGAGGAACTGGTGGGTGGTCAGGACAACGCAGTGGTTACAATAGGAACCCGAGCAACTTGAGAAAACACTGTGGAAAGCACAGCGTGCCTGTCTGGAGATAACATTATGAAAAGACTTGTGTTGGGCAGTGAGCTTCTATGTAGCAAATAGAGCCATTTTTGGTGCCTTAAGACAGCATTCAGGTTTGGTTGAACTATGAACCACATCAGCAGAAAGCGACTGGAGAAAGGGTGAAAACCACTCAGCTAAGTTGTAACAGCAAATTCCAGAAGGAAGCAGAACCACACATGTGTTTTTAAAATAAGGACAAAGATCTGGTACCATATACATCTACTAGAAAACTGAAAAGTCGTGATCCATGTCCCCACTTTAAAGGGTCTGAGTTGCCATTTTCCTGCCTCTGAGATTCCACAAGGAAGGTACTGATAAAAGCCAGTCTTTCTCCGGATCTTGTGAAATGGGTTCCCAACAACCTACCAAAAGGAGCTATCAGCTACTGATTCAACACCATCCCTGCAGGCCTGCTGCCATGTTGTTCGCCGCCCACGATGGTCATGGACTAACCCCCTGAAACTGGAAGCACCCCCAACCCTATAAATCCTTCTGTAAGTTGTCTTGGCTATGGTGTCTTATCATAGCTATAGAATAGTGACTAAGACAGCCTCCCTCTTCCCTTTTTGCAGTCTTGACAGAGCAAAAAGCAAGCTGCCTTCCCTCAGCCCGTCAGGAGTTAAGCACAAAGCTAAAGACACACGAGTCAGTTTTCTCTGATGTAATCTTGACTCTAAAGTCAGAAAAGACAGTTAAAATTCATACTCTTTAGTCTTGATAGCTCTATGATGAAGTCAATGGAACCTTTTATTGCCAAAGAAACCTCCAGAGTTAACAATTTCCTGAATTTTCTTTGCTAGGGTCCAGGGCTTCCCCTTCAACTCTGGCGTTACTAGCAACCTACAAAAAGCTCACTTTCCCCATATCTGGTCTAGAATCTGTTTACATTGCTTATAACAGAAAAATCCTAACTAATCCAGCAGTTTTTTGGAGCCTTCTACAACATGGGCTAGTATATTTTAAAAAGTGAAATGTGTATCTATCATGCATGATTTATATATGGATGTGTGTATGTGAATGCATATATGACTATATACACACAGAAAAGTATGGAGAGAAGAGGTAGGGGGACAGAGTGTATTGTATCATCTCATATATATTGAGATAATAATTTAAATTTAGATCAAGTAGAAGCAAGAAGTTTGTGGGAGGTCTTTTGACTTTCCCTAGTGCCTTAGTAAGTAAAATATATAAAATCAATGATAGATTTCAAGTTTCAATCTTTCCTCTTGGTTATATCATTACTTCATTTTGTTATGTCCTCTCGGATACATCCTGAGTTTCAGTAAAAAACCAACCCTTGTCCATGGGGTCTTTGTTCTGACTTAGTCTTCCTTTCCAGTGAACTCTGTTCCTGTGATGTAATATCACCACTCAAGATTGTAGAAACATATTTATGGAAGAGACTAAAAGGTTATTTAATCAAGGCTTAATTAACAGATATTGTAGATTAGAAAAAATTAAGTGATTAGATAAGTTAACCTAAAAATTTAAAGGCAAAATGGTATGAAAAGCTCAGGTCTCCTGACTGATTTATGTGAGTAAACCACCAATCCAGGTGTGTATGTTTGTGTGTGTGTGTGGTGTGTATGTGTGTGTATGCATGTCTACATTTGTATGTGAAGTTATGTTTGTACATGCAGACTCACACGGAAACCAGAAATCTGGTGTTTTCTTAAATCACTCCCTAATTCTGCTGTGGATTTGGATTTGTTTTTTCTCCTTTTTAATTATGTACACATGCACATCTGTGTGGGTACGTGAAGGGAGTGCAGGTTCCCTCTGAGGCCAGGGTCATTGGAACCCCTGGAAGTGGAATCACATCAGTTTTGAGTTTCCTGACATGGGTCCTGGGAGCAGAATTTGAGGCCGTTGGAAGAGCAGTACACACTAGTAACCACTGAGCCTTCTATCAAGCCCCTTCAACTTATTTATTATTACTGTTGTTGTAATTGTTACATTTAGATAATGATGCACACTGGATCTGGGACTCGTGGTCTTGGGTTAGACTACACAATCATAAAGCTCCTGGGACCTACCTGTCTGTACTCACCAGTATAGGGACTGAAGACTCATGAAGCTGTACCTAGCTTTTCTGTAGGTTCTGGGGATCCACAATCAGTCCCCATGTTTTCACAACCAACAATTTACCCTCTGAGCCACCTCCCCTACCCACCTATTAATTTCTTATGCCCATGCTTTCTCATCCAAAATTCTAAACATGTTTGGCTTGGTGGCAGGCATTAGCTTTGATTTTTAAAGAATGGTTCTTGCAATACCAGAGTAATTTTAGTTCTACTAGAGTGGAAATCCCCAGAAGGTAAGTCTAAGTGATTGCTGCAGGCATGCATACCCCAGGCTAGCTATGAACATAGCCTAACACAGAATCATAATTACTTAGATTTTTCTTTCTGTAACTCAGTTGCATGATTCTTGAGTCTGAACTTTCTAGAAAACAATGTTATGTTGCCTTGTCCAAAGGTCTTTTAAATCTTCGCATTTCCCCATAACTATGAAGATCTAATAGAAATACCAAAGCCTGTGCCTTGGTTTCCCACCAAGAAAGGCATCTCTGGTGATGAACTTTGAAATGTCATTGAACGCCCTTGCTAAATGAAAGTACATACAAATCCACTCAAGCTTACCAAAATGCTTAAAAAAGGATGCAGCTTGCTTCACAATTTGTCAAAAGTTCGATCCTGGTTTAAAATTGAGTTCTTTACATGCTTTAGCTTTCAGAATGTAATCATGTTTTGCTGTTGTTTGTTTTCAGAAATATATTTTAAATTTTTAAAAGATTTAATTACTTTTTTATGTGTGTTTTGTGTGCTTGGTATATGTATATGCACTACATGTGTGTAGAAGCCGAGAGAGAGAGAGAGAGAGAGGTTTTAGAATTGAAGTTTTACAGATGTTTGTGAGCCATCTGATATGAAGGCTGAATACTAAACCCAGGAACAGTGAGTGTTCTTAACTTCCCAAAAGCCATCTCTCTGGCCCAGAAATATCCTAGCGAAGAGCTTTTGTTTTGGATACACTGACTGTAGAAGAAAAGGATCAAACAAACTCACCATGGAATAGAGAGAGTCAAGGGCTGTCATCACCATTGACAAATGTACATTTTGTGTCGTTGTTTGGTATGGCTAAGATTAGAACTGAGTCTATGCAGTTCTGTTATTTATGAAGAAGACTGTGTTTTTCAAAAGAGAAAGAACTATCCATAGGGAAATTGTGACCTTTCAAACAGAGGAGTAATATGGGGCTCATATTTTTAAAATCAGAATGAGTATGCTTGACCATGAAAAGTTAAATAGCAATGCTTTGCCCCCACCAACCCCAGGCATGCACTGTTTCAGCTAGAATCACCCTGCTGTGATGATCCCAGTACCCTGATTTGCAGGCATTGTATTTTATTCATCCTAACACTGATCCCATGAGTAGGTGTTCCTGTTATCTCCATGGTACAGTGGAGAATATTTACTCTATAATCACTTACTGCAAAGTGACAAAGCCTGGTTTAAAAAAAAATCAGGGACCAGAGAAGTGATTCACTGGGTAAAGGTGCTTGATGCCAAGGCTGCAGACCTGAGTCATATTGCCCAGGACCCCCTGGGTGAAATGAAGAGATGACTCACAAAATGATACACTCTAGTACTGTCCCACAAATAAATGAAATAAGATGTTATTTTTGACTGTATGTATGTACTTGTGTGTGTGTGTGTGTGTGTGTG
>LOJH01018257.1:6532-21847 GCA_001685095.1 Ellobius talpinus
TTGGAAGAGCAGGCAATGCTCTTAACCGCTGAGCCATCTCTCCAGCCCCCGCATTTGTTATTTCTTAAACCATCATTTCTGTTACTTGATTTTGCAAGTTTTCCTATGATGAGGTTAATTCTATAGCAATAACTCATTGAACATCACACAGCTTGCTTAGGAGACTTGGGTCAAGACTCAGACAATGTATTTTCTCCCCTAAGACTCTTCTTTTTATTATGTACTCAGTGTTCTCCTGCTTGGAGGCAGTTTTGATATTATTTTCTTTTTCTACTTTCTACCCTTGCCTAAGTTCTTTGCTTTTTTTTGAGACAGAGTTTCTTTGTATAATCCTGGCTGTCCTGGAACTGGCTCTGTAGACCATGCTGGCCTTGAACTCAGATCCACCTGCTTCTGGAGGACTAAAGGCGCGCACCACCGTGCTAGACTTCTAAACTCCTAATCCATTTCCGTACTTTGCCTGACATTCCGTTTCATAGACGGATGGCGTAATTTACTCAGGACCATGTGTTCAGTAGTTAGCGCTGTGGTGTAAGTTTAAGGTAGGCCCTGACATTCCTGCAAACCCCGTGCCACGGGCCCCAGTGGTAAGCGTCTAACTTTAGCATTGTTTGCCTCTTGCTTTGCAGGGTGTTTCTGTGGCCTGGGACTGGTTGGCACCAACAAGTCCTGCTCAATGCCCCCTATCCGTTTCCAAGACCTTCCCCTCAACATCTACATGGTCATCTTCGGCACAGGCGTCTTTGTCTTCATGCTAAGCCTCATCTTCTGCTGCTACTTCATCAGGTTGGTTGCTCGCTGGCTGATCTGGGGAGGGAAACAAAGAAGGAAGGAGACTAAGGCACGGGGGATATTAAGCAAGTCAAACGCACACGCGCCAGAGCTTTGTGCGAGAGCCTCTGGTGGAAGGATGTACATTAGCTCGCCCCTCCGGACTCTTGAGGTCTGGTGTTTCTATTTATATCCGCCGATCAAGTTATCCCAGAGCACATAAGGTCACCGAGGGTTGGACTGCATTCCACCAGTTGGCCAGTTAGTCTAAGGCTGTCTAGAATGACTGTTAGCTGAGTGATAAAGCCAGCATTCTTAACCTGCTTCCCACTCACAGCCTGGGAGAGGTCGGTCGGTAGGTATCGCTTCTTTTGTTCTCCGGTGAAACTGCTAGTTCTCCCAATGCTGATGTCAGCAGACTTATGGGGGGGGATTCCTTGTTTTTACTCTGTCTTTCTTGTCAGCTTTTAATTTTGAGAGCAGAAAGGAAGAATGGCACGTACTCTTAGTTGCTTAGGGATCGAGGAAAGGACTTTCGCTTGGCAGGGGTAGCTGAGCTCCAGGAACTATTTCTCCTTATGGTGAAGGCCGTACAAGTTTATGGCTGCTATCTACGAAAAAGCTAGGGAGATGATAGTTCAGTAGCTAAAGTGCCTGTATCAGGAGTGGAATTTGAATACCAGAACCTATGTTAATGCTTGGTGAATCCTGGCCCCAGGTAATTCCAGCCCTGGAATGTGGAGATAGGTCCTCTAGAGCAAGCTGGCTACCTAGACCAACCGCCTAGTGGAGCTCTGAGTTCAAGGACAAGAAGCTGCCTCAGTGACTACGGTGGAGAGCCTCTGAGGAAGACTTCCTGTGTTGGTCTCCTACATGTACACATGTGTGCTTACATACATATGAATATGAATGTGCATGCATATGGGGAAAGTGTTGGACATACTTGGGGCTTAGAGTAGAAACCAAAGCAGCATGCTACCTGGGGGGTGGAGTGTTCTGTTGGTACTTATAGTTCTTTGTCCCGTGGGTCTGCCCTGTACGTTGGAGACAATGGAGCATCTTTGGTCAATAGAACATGTTAATAGTCCTTGGAGTCTTTCTGACAACTGGCCCCTTCCCTGGCACACACATTGCCTAATGCCTGGAGAGACACGGGCTAGGTAGGGTCTAATCAAATCAATTAGGAAATTAAGAGCCAAGAGTCTTGGTACCTTGTTGGGATTCTCTTCTGGAGGATGCCTGAAAGGCAGATGCTTGGAAGTACATGAGCTAAGCACTACTTCCCCAGCCCATGGCTGCTGTGGGGCTCTTCAGAGACAAGAGTTTCTCTGTGTCGCCCTGGCTGTCCTGGAACTCACTTTGCAGACCCCAGCACTCGGGAGGCAGAGACAGGCGGATTCCTGAGTTCAAGTCCAGCCTGGTCTACAGAGTGAGTTTCAGGATAAGGCTCCAAAGCTACAGAGAAACCCTGCCTAAAAAAAAAAGCAAAAAAAAAAAAAAGGAAAAATAAACTATTTCTATTTGGTTCCTTACACACACACACACACACACACACACACAAAATGGTGCTGAACAGAAGAAAATCCAGAGGCTAGCACTCTGACCAACAAGCAGATGGCTGAAGTCCCTTTCCTAATTGGCACTAACAGGCGTGACCTTGCATTTTGGGCTAGTCTTTGCTAAGGGCTTTCTTATGTCAGGCATTGTGGTGAACCATTTAGCTCACTTAATTCTGTGAACAAGCCTCCAATGTAAGGGTTAGGGAACTGCATCAATGAAGACATTCATGTCTGGACAGTTGAGAATTTGTCCAGGAAGATGCTGAGGTGGGTTAATCTGACAATTTACCCTTTCATGCTCTCCTCCTTGTTTGTCTTTTGGGTGTCTTCTTTCTTGCATGGGAAGTAGAGCCTGCAGCTGAGACCTCCATGGCCAGCCCCTTTCAGCTGGGTGTCAGGGTCCTATAGGAGACAGGCTAGGGTTCTGTCTGTTACTGATTTGTTTTTGTTTTGGCTGTAGCAGAATAGAGAGAGTCGTGACCATGTGATACTAAAAGCCTTCTCCACTGTGGTGCAGCGCAGTGCCATCTGTCCTCTCGGCAGTGCCCAGCTCCTTCACCATCCCACCCTGTGTGCTGTAGCCTGTCCAGAGCCAGCTGACCCCTAGGTCTCATGGTTCCAAAGGCTTGCTGGCCTGTGGCGTGTGTGTCTATATATAGAAAGACACACAGGCACATAAGCCACTTCCTCTCTCTGCTTCTCAGTTTCCACCTCAGCCAAAATAGGTCCGTGACTGCCATTCCTGACCCGGTGAGCTCATGAGCCAAGGACGCCTCACCTGCCAGCTGCCCCTGGTCTCTCCTCTTTCTCCTCAGAGATGACCTCTGCTTACACAGGATGGAGGGGTCAGTGGGGCACAAACAGGCAGGAAAGGAACAATTATTTTCAGGAGCTGGCTGCATTGTTTTGCTCTCAAAGGGAAAAGAGGGAAGGGAGAGCCTGCTGACGGTGGCTTGCAATGGTCTCACTGAAATCGTGGTATTTTTAGTTGCTTTGCTCAGCCAGCAGCTGAGAGAGCCACCTGTCCAGAGGTCTTGGCTCTCCATCCCTAGCTGGGACGGCCCAGAGTATGCTTTCTGCTGTTTTCTTTGCAACTATTTGAGCCCCGTCCCCTCACAACCTAATCCTTCCTGAGCTGAAATAGCAACACAGGATGACAATGGAGTTTTGAGGGTTCTGGATCCCTCCATTAAAGGTAGCCTGCCACACACAATAGGTGAATGGACCCCAGGAACTCCAGTGGTCATAAAGCGTAGCACACGCTGCACAAGTGTATCAGCGTTGATGGTGAGGCAGTTGAACCTTTAAAAGAATGTGTGGCATTCTCTCTTAAACTTCTACCCCCAGACAAGGTTGGAATGTCGCTCAGTGACCTAGCAAGCATTCGGTCCTTAGACCTAGAGGGCAGGTTAAGAATGAGCTCAAGAGTGCAGATGAACTGGGTTATAGCTAAACTGGAGAGTGCCTAGCAAGTACGGAATCCTAGCATCTCAGAGATGGAGGAAGGAAGATCAGAAGGTCAAGGTCATCTTGGCTGCATAGTTTTGAGGCTAACCTGGGTTACATAAGACTCTCAAAAACAGGAAAGAAAACGAAAGTCTTCTAAAGAAAAACCACACACAGTATGGTCAGGTAATAGCTCACTCGTGCTTTGGACGCACCCTTCCCTGTCCATCTCCTTTGGGAGCTGAGAAAAAGACACACTTGCATGATATATGAAAGCCTTTGCAGGACTAGGTAGTTCTGCACATTAAAGGATTAGACAGTGGGGACTCACTCCAGGCCTGAAAGTGAGTAGAAAGCACAGGGTAAAGGGGGCAGGAGGGGGGCAGCGGGTGCNGGGGGGGGGGAGTGCAATGACAGTGCCACCTCAGCCCCAAGCCCTGGCAGGAATCCACCTGGCTGGGACTTTCCCAGAGGCTCCAGGAACATTCAGCCTCTCCAGACCACGTGACTTCCTGTCAGAAAGGATGGAGGAGGCCAGTGGCCAGATCTTATCTGTCCTGACCCACCTCTCAGGCAGGGCTATGTACTCTGCTTCTTCGCCACCACAGAAATGAGGCGATCTGCTTTCATCACTCAGGCCAGAAACCTTTTTATTTGCAAGCTTTCTTGGTCGTAAAGTCTCACAGCCACCCAGCCATGCTATTATGCCGTCATAGCCGGTTCCAAAGGCAATCACGGACAATTCATAAACTGATGGGCCAATGGCATTTTAGAAAAATGATTTTTTTCTTTGGCAGTGCAGGGGATCAAAACCTTCATACGTGGGAAACGAGTGTCCTGCTGCTGAGCTACAACCTAGCCCTGAAGTTTCAGATTGTGAGATGAAAGTTTTTATACTAGGAGACTTTTTTTTTTCTTTCTATTTTTACATAGTGAAGAATAAAAGCCTTTCTTAGCCTGTCGATTCTGTAAGAACAGGACTTGGCCCTACTCCAGTATAGCCAGGTTTCCCTCCCATACTCCAGCCAGACCTCTGTTAGAAGTGCTGGGTGTGTAGCTCCGTGGTAAAGCATGTAAGTAGTAAATATATCATACATTAAAAATATGTTTTTATCATTGCTGTGAAAGATGCCTGATTTGATTTGTGGTTTTGGATGGTTTCATCCATGGTCACGTAGTCTCAAATGCTTAAGGAGAATATTGTAGTGGCAGGAACTTGTGACGGGGCTATTTGTTAATTCTTACTGGACAAGAACAGAAAATAGAGAAAACAGCAGGGCCAGAGCAAGATTCCTCTTTCTGAAACCTTCCTTGATGCCACTGTACCATAAATCCATTGAAGACTAGATTAAAACTCTCATTATTGGATTATATCTGGAAATGACATCATAGACCCCATAGGCACACCCTGAGATATATTTTACTTAATACTGAGATATTAATGGTTTTTTTGTTTTGTTTTGTTTTGTTTTATTTTTGAGACAGGGTTTCTCTGTAGCTTTGGAGCTTATCCTGAAACTAGCTCTTGTAGACAAGACTAGCCTCAAACTCAGAGATCCTCCTGCCTCTGTCTCCCGAGTGCTGGGATTAAAGGCATGTGCCACCACCGCTGGCTTTTAAGATATTTCTTACTCAAATTAACTTGATCATTATACCATGCCTGGGGTACTCAACAACAGCATAAAAAGTTCTATGCCCATATACGGGAGGCCTCTCCACCTACCTGCAGCTGGGCATAGTAGCATAGGCCTATGGTCCCAGGTCTTTTGAAGGTCATGAATTTGAAGTCCGTCTGGGCTATGTGTAGAACTCACAGGAAGAATTTCCCCACTGATGTAAGGTGGCAGAGTCAGTGTCTCATGCTTCCAGTTATCTGTACAGTGGGTCACCCAAAGTCAAAGGCTTAATAAAGCATGCAGTGTATTTCACAATCAAATAAGAACTCAGGACTCTGATGTATTCCACCTAATTGCGAAGGCAGGGGGACCATGCTCTGTGGTAAACGGTACAGGCTCCCTAATCACAGAGACTGACTTCTATTTAACCCAGGAGCTGCTCCCCATCAGCTCTGTAAAGTTTGGGCAATTTGCTTGATTTCTTTGGAGTTCATTTGTTTTTTCATCTATAAAATGGAAAGTTCCTCCTTCCTGTAGTCACTTGGATTCAGTGAGACAATGTCAATCTCCAAGGGACACACAACATACCTGGATGGACTATTTATTACACCATTGTTATGAGTATCAACATGCTGTGTTTTGGCTATCGAGTAGCTGTGTACAGACAAGCAGCTAAAAATATCTAGGTCCTTCTGCACATGGAAAGAATACAGTTGATCTCCGTAGTTTGGATACCTGGAGGAATTTACCGACTGGGAAAAGGCAAAGAAAGCAGATAAGCCATGTAGGATGCCCTACTGGAGAACAACACAGAATGTGACTGGGACCTGGTAATAAAGCCTTAATCCTTATCATCTCTGGTTGGCTTGCATACATCCTAACTATGCCGCCATTGGCATCTATGAAATAAGTACCTGTTTCATCTCCAGAAAAAGGTCCAAGCAGTCAGCCCTCTTCACATATATTGTCATTGTCTATGTATCTTTAAAAAGAAAGAGAAAGGAAAGAAAAGAAATGGTAATCTGCCCTCTCCTCTTTTTCTTCACCTAGTAAACTCCGGAACCAGGCACAGAGCGAACGGTACGGCTATAAGGAGGTAAATACTGTCTCTTTGCATTAAACTTTCTCCTTCACCACTTGCCCTGATAGGGAAAGCAAGCCCAAACTTCCATAGTCTACAATTCCCTTACTTCTGGGCATCCTGGAGGTCTATCACTCCTGCCACTGTCCTCAAATTGGGTTTGTCCTTCACCTTCATGGAGAGAGAGGGGGTCACATCACTCAGTGAGCCTCCCTGGCCTCTGTGGTTTGTACCTACAGACATCAGCTGCATCTTTCTTCCTCAGGTGGTGCTTAAAGGTGATGCCAGGAAGTTGCAGCTCTATGGGGTAAGTGTCTTGGGATAACGTTTGGGAGGATCCTGCTTAGAGCATCTTTCTCGAGCTCTTTGGACCTTCTCCAGACTCTTTAGTCCCTGCCTTCAGATTCCTGTGTCCAAACAGAAGGACTTCAACCCAGTAGGTAATGCATTTTGTCTAGAGTCAGATAAGGCATGAAACAAAGGGATCACAAAAGACTCAAGATAAATGGGAACAGGGTGTCACGGTCTCTATGTCATAGACAATGTACTATGTAGAATCTGTAAGGATGTCACAGGCTCTATGCCATAAGCAGTATGCTGTGTAGAATCTATACAGGTGGCCCTAGGCTCTATGCCATAGGCAGTATGCTGGGCAAAATCTGTGTGTGGTCATAGGCAGTGTGCTGTGTTGAATCTTTAAGGGTGTCACATGCTCTTTGCCATAGGCAGTGTGCTGTGTTGAATCTTTAAGGGTGTCACATGCTCTTTGCCATAGGCAGTGTGCTACTAACTTTCCCTTTATTCAGATACTGTACTCTGGTCTATGACTAAAGAAAATAAGGTCCTTTTACTTATGTATATGACATTGTCCTAACAGATCAGTGACTTGTATCCCTTGCAATAGTTCTGGCCTGTCTCCCCTCCATCCTTTCTCCAAACCCCACAATATAAGGCCAATTCCATTGGGTCTCTCAACTTTGACCTTTTTATTTCAATTAAAATGTAATTACATCATTCTTCCTTCCCTTCTTTCCCCCCAGCCCCATCTTTCATTGGACCATTTCCCGACCAGTCCCCTCAGCCTTTGAGGTTACCTAACTCATCTCCCAAGGCTTCCATCCATAACCACAGACAGCCTAACCAGAGAGTGAGTCGTTTGTGGTTGTCTGAAAATGAGAAGGATTCCAGCGTCACCAAACATGAGACTCCTTAGACATGGCCTCATTTTACTCTTGGGTTTTCATGTTGCTACCACACCTCCGGTCCTTAAAGTAATTTCAGGTGTTTCCTAAGCCTTTTGCAGTCGTTCAGCTGAGATCGTGGAGTTTCATAAATGGAATTGTAATTATGGATTTAAAGAATGTAACAGCACATATATCTGTATTAGTCAGAGTTCTCTAGTGGAACAGAACTTACAGAATGAATATATATAAAGAATTTATTAGAATTGCTGACAGGCTGTGGTCCAGCTAGTCAAACAATGGCCATCTACTAAAAGGTCTAAGAATCTAGTAGTTGTTTAATCCACAAGACTGGATGTCTCAGCTAGTCTTCATTATATTCTGGAATCCCAAAGAAGTAGACTCTAATGCCAGTGAAGGAATGGGCCTGCCAGTGAGAGAGCAAGCAGGCGGAGAGCTACTTCCTTCTTCCATTGTCCTCTCCATAGGCTGCCAGCAGGTGTGGCCCAGAGTACAGGTGGATTTCTCACCTCAAAGATCCAAAGAGATTTAGTTAAAAATCTCTCACTGCCAGGTGGTGATGGGACATGCCTTTAATCCTAGCCCTCAAAGACAGGCAGCTCTCTGAGTTCAAGGACAGCCAGGGCTACACAGAGAAATTCTGTCTCAGAAAAAAAGGAAGAGAAGAAAGAACAAGAAAAACTCTCAGGTGTGCCCAGCCATTTGGGTTTTAGTAAATTGCAGATGTGGTCAAATTGACAGCCAAGGTAGCCGTGACATCTATCCTACGGTCCTTTTTATTACTGTGTTCCTCCTTAGCCCATGCTGTAGGCTAGAATTTGAGACCAACACTGTCAATTCAGAATTTGTGTGTTCATAAGAATGTTCTGAGCTTATCCTCTCCAATCTGGGAACCATCAGCCATAGGTAACTGTTGAGCACTGGAAATATGGACGGCCACCTCCAGGGTTTGAGAGAGCCTTAGAACGAACTCATACCAAAGTGGCCTGCATCCACTAAACAGGCACTACTAGCACAACTCTTTCTCCTGAGCCAAAATATATGCGGTATGAGTAGCTGGGAAGTTATCAGTAACACTAAATAACATCCATGTCTAAGGGGTACTGTAGGGATTTGATCACACTGTGGCTTGTTAGATGTAAGATTGTGAGAGGATGGTAGCTGTTGAGTACCAGAGCAACCTAGAATGGTGTCCACATGAGGAAACAGAGCATCATGGGAAAAGAATTAGCATGCATATAAACAGTGGCCTGAAAGTGCTAACACAAATCTACAGTCCCAACACTAGGGAGGTGGAGGCTGGAAGATGAGAAATTCAAGGGACAGCCTTGGTTATACAGTGTGTCTGAGGTCAGCTTGGGCTATGTGAGAGTCTGTCCCTCAAAGAGACAAAACCTAAAATAAAGCCAGGATGTTGAGCAGTGAGATCCATGCTTCCTCTCCCAAGGGCCTTATCACTATCAGCGAAAAATCAGCACACACTCTTTGTTTAGTGTTTGTGATTTTGGTGTGGGGGATTCAATTTAGGATCTCATAGATGATGTGCAAAACTCAACTACTGACCCATGCCCCAGCCCACAGTTCCATACTGAGATAAACGTTTGGAGAAATGTGGCTGGTGCTTCTGAGGAGCCATGTTTATAATTTCATTTGGTTGATTTCAGGTTAAGCAGCCATGTTGGCTGTTATCCTGTCAATGCAGTATTATAAATATAACTGAGCTTCTGCTGGCTGATGGGGGAGGCAAGAGACTGGGCTGGAGTTCGGTTTCCTTGTTTGAAAATTCGATGGTGGATACTCAGGAGGGATGAGTGTAGAGGGCCTCTAGACCCTTAGCTCACAGATTCTCTCTCTCTCTCTCTCTCTCCCCCTCCCTCCCCATAGCAGACCTGTGCAGTTTGCCTGGAAGACTTCAAAGGGAAGGATGAGCTAGGTGTACTTCCATGCCAGCATGCCTTTCACCGCAAGTAAGTGGGGATGTGATTGTGTGTGTGGGGGGGGTGTTTCTGTAGAGGAGAAGTAATTAAGGGAGTATCTTTAAGAACCCTCTGATCCCGCCCGTGCTGTTCAACAGTGATGGCCCTAGGTCCAGCACCCCAGAGGGGTGATCTCAGGGCAGGCACAGGGGTACTTTGTTCTCAGAGACAGCTGGAGCCATCTGGAATGGCTCCTCCAAGACAACCGTCCTCTTGTTCACAGGTGTCTGGTGAAGTGGCTAGAAGTGCGTTGTGTCTGTCCCTTGTGCAGCAAGCCCATCGCTGGCCCCACAGAGACCACACAGAGTATTGGGATCCTGTTGGATGAACTGGTGTGAGCGCTCCTTGTACGTGGACACTTGAGAAGACAGCTTACTTTGTGGACACTGGGGTTCCTCTATACAATGAACAAGACTTCTGGGTGGTGACATTTGTACTTGCCTCAAGGCGAAGGTGACAGGGCTGGGCTTCCACCAGCAGTGCCGGACCAGTACCAGACTTGCCCCAGCTCTGTCTCCCAGCGCTTCTTTCCCTGTTACCCAGTCCCCATGGCTTCACCCAGCCAGACTACTATATCTGGTACTACACCATCTGCCTGCCTCATCCTTGCCCTGGGAAGGAGTCAACCCTGTAACTGTGGACGTGGACACTTCCCTTTGGAGAACAAGCTACTCCGACTTTGGAGGAGGTGGCTCCACTCCGCCCATATTCCTTACTCCTGCCAGAGCCTTGGGATGGTTTAAAGGGAAGGAAGGAAAGATCAAAAGAACCAAGGTGAAAGATTCAGCATGAAATAAAGAAGGGCAGGGCCCCAGACAAGGGAAAAGTCGATGTTTACAAGGGGTGTAGGAAACAGGCCAGCCTTGTCCTGGCCAATGGCAGGGTGATGGGACCAACCATCCCCTGTTAGGATGTAAGGTGCTATCCATTCTCTCCCGACCCCGGTTAATCTCAGAGCTTCCTATTCCTTGCTGGTTCTGAAGAGGCCCCATTCTATAGGAAGGAACTTTTTCTATCAGCACATTCCCAGGGGCTGTTACTATTATTATTTTGAAACAAAAAGGACCCTGGGATGGGGTGTCGGGAGGTTACAATAGTGCGGACGTCTGCTTCCCTTTGTAAACAGTATTTTTATACTTCATCCTCACCGTCTCAGGCTTTATGTATGCAGCCTCTCAGGGACGGAGGGGGTGGAGTTCTTCAGCCGAGCAGCTGAGAGTGGGAGAAGTTTATGTATTTAAAGAAAATTAAATAACATGCTTCTCTAATCAAATTTGGCTTGTGGTTGTGACCTGTGCCAGGAGTGGGAACTGAACCCTTCACCCTGTGTCTTCCTCCTCCCCGAGTCAGACCACACTTGGCATTTCTAATGCTTAAGATCTAATCCTTTTGAAAAAAAAGGAAACTGAGGGCTGGGCACAGCTCATTGGTAGAGTGCTTGGCTAACATGCTCAAGGACCTGGGTTCAGTTTCCGGCAATGAAAAAAGAAAAAGGATTACCTGTTGAACGCTGGTGTGAAGTAAGATCTGATGAAGCTGGGATCGATCACCGGGATTTTTGGAAATGTTTTAAAATCGGATGTCTTCCCGTGTCATCAACTAAGTCTTGGAAGGATAGGATTCTATCTGTAAGTTCTCTGCCTGTGACTTTGGAACCTCAAAGGTCCATGTGGCTACCCTGGGACCCAATCTCTACTACTTCTGTGCCACTTCACTCCCTGACCAGTAGTAGATCCTGTCCTCCTATCCCCCATTTAGAATTCCACATGGTGGCAACTTATGGCCTGGATCCTCTGCCTGCATCCTCCAACTTAGCTTTGCAGGCGTCTTTACTCAGCTGACAGCAACAGCAGGAGTGTGTCCAACCTTGAGAGTTGTCATGTGGCCATTTACCATGATTAACCAGACTTTTGGGGACCAAAGAATGCATTCTATATGAAGCTAATGCGGGGATGGATCGTAGTAGGATGGAATATGGGGGTGGTGGTGGAGACCAGGAACAAAGGCTTTGATACAGTAGCTTCCTGAAGTTTATGCAGATAAACTTAAAAACCCAAACCACTGAGCACCATCTGAGAACCAAGCTAATTATTTTCTCCTATGAGTCCCACATAGTCATAGGCAGCTATAATATGCCCAGTCCTACTTAAATTAACAAAGAACTTATACCCTGAATGTGTTTGAGAGGGAAGGATCAAAGAAAGTTGTGTTGTACTATTATACAGACCAGCTTTGGTAACCTTGGGCTGGGCATAGCGGCACACGCCTTTGATCCCAACAGCTGGGAGGCAGAGGTGGGCAGATCTGAGTTCAGGGCCAGCCTGTCCACATAGTTCAACAAAGCCATATAAGTAGCCATGTACATAGCCAGCCTATGCAAATAGACCCTGGTCACACACACACACACACACACACACACACAAGGTCTGCCGTTCCTCCTGATCCGGCTCAACCCACCCCAACCAGGGTTTTCCCCATTTTCACTAAAGTCTTTTATTCTTTGGTTTTGTCCCGTTTCCTCCTTCCCCATTACTGGATCTCCACTCCACTGTCTCTGGTCTCTCTGAGCATCAGATTCCCACCTTCACTATCCCGGCCATGTGACTCACAGCTCAACCTTCTGCTGAAGCTGTCTGCACAGGTTCAGAGGGACAAATGTGATCGATTTGGAAGCAAGAACAGCATGACCAGCTATACAAGCTTGTACAAATTCAGGGAACATGTTAAGCTGTTTATTGTTCCACTCAATGGAAGTGGATTGCAACTGAGCCAATGTAAGAAATTAAAAGCCATGCCCATTTCCTTTCTGAGGGAAAGACATCAACTGTCACTTTGTGCTTTGATTCTTCAGTGACAGCTCATCAAGACACTATTTGTGGTCCACAGAGGAATAGCTAGGGGGACACCAGCACCAGGAAACACTGGGGGGCACTTGATGGTTACTGAGTATGGTCAGTCATGATCTCTTACAAAACAGCACATTTTTCTTCATCTTTGCCTATTGTCTAATATTACTAAGACTACCATATCCTTGTAGAATTCTCCAGATGAATTGCTGTTACCATGAAAGGAAAACAAAAAACCCCTGCAAAAGACAAACCACAGGAATTGCTAAGGATTTATGCCTAAATGAAGGTGTGAATCCCCACAGAGACTGTCTCTTGAGTTCTAAATGTTCAATGACTAACAAGCATTGTGTCTCAAGAAGGTGCTGGTCTCCTCAAAGACATGAATAACATTTGTGACGACTGGAAGATTTTTTTAAAAAATAAAGCATGAAGAGGCCAATAAGAAGAAACTATTGGAACTCAAATCCAAAATGCAATAATAAACCAAATGTCAGGGGATTGTTTCTCTGTTAGTTGCCACATTCAAATCTCTGTTGGGTTGACTCAGGTTTTATGTCTATAGAAAGTCATGGATAGCTTAGAAAGTGGTGGAGGGATTGGGGGTGTCATTGGTTGTGGAGCACTTACTTAGCTTGGGCAAGGCTGTCTGTCTCCAGTGCCCCCTAAACAAAAGGCCCAGAAAGCAAGACACTGAAGGATTGTGTCTGGAGGGAGGAGGTCCAAAGAACAAGGAAGCCACTGGTGGCCTTTAGCAAGCTGCTTTTACTGTAAGCCATGCCCGTTTCCTTTCTGAGCTAGTGGGAGCACATCCTGCCCGCATGTCTGTTATGCTCTCATTGCTGTGATCAGATGCCCAACAAGATGCATCATGAAGGAGGAAGGAATGATTCCTTCATGGTTCGAGGAGACGCAGCCCATTCTTATAGGAAAGGCATGGTGCTGAAAGGCTGTGTGGTGCTAGCAATGGGTGTCAGCTGGTTCCATTTCATCAGCAGTCAAGACAGGAAGCAGGTCCATGCTATAAAATCTCAAGGCCCACCGCCTTTCCTGCTAGGTCTCCATCTGAAGGTCCTAGAACCTAGTCAAACAGCAATACCAGGTGGACTGGTTCAACCTGTGAACCTGTCGGGGACATTTCACTTTGAAACTGCAATGTATCCCTTCCTGAAATATTCAGGGACCACAGATCAATACTCTCTGCTCCATCCTTCTGCATTTGTTAGTCCTGGATTGTCTTTTGTGCCGCCAAAGACCTCACTACTGCTACCAGCCTGTCATCTGGGACCAGGTTGGAAGGTGGAGAGTTTAATGACATGTCCAAAGCTGAAGATATCTAGGTCCCCCACAGCTGTCCTGTCTGGCACCAGCTCTGTGGTCCTACCTGGGAAATAAATCTGGTCTCAACTTGTGTGGTCCCAACCTCCACCCTTTAATAGCAAAAAGGTTGTAGAGTGAACCACTTGAATTATTACAAGAACATTCTGCTATATCTATATCACACATCGTTTCATCATCCATATGTTTTTAATGCATTTCAAAGCAGGCTACAGATAATAGTACACTTCTTGTACCAATTTGTATAGGGAGCTGCTGCTGCTGCTTTTTTTCTCTGTTTTTGGATAGTAGACTAAAGAACAATATCTTAAATACAAAGATAAGTAAGCTAGTCATGTTAACATATCTTTATGAAGCTAGAATTCTTGGAGGCTCATTCAGGAAGATCAGGATTTCAAAGTCAGTCTGTGATACAAAGGTGACCAAAACCTCAAAGGCTGAGAATGAAGATTAGCAGGAGGGGCTTCCCTAGCCTTGCCAAGTACCCTGCACTTGATGCCCTAGTACCCCAAAAATAACAAAATAACTTGCTGATTTTGAAGAGTATCCCTGACTTCACGGAGGTTTTTTTCAAGAACAACTCAAATATGAAATCATTTATTTACTATTTTACATTTTATTTATTTACTATATTACATTATATAAATGTGCTAGGAATTGAAACCAGGACTTAGCACGTACTAAGCACGCACCGTCCCCCTAAACCGTACTTTATATATAAAACTCCCCTAGTTTTATATTTGAAATTCAGTCATGGTAGTAAAGAGCTTGTCACTGACACAGATAACTTTGGATCTTGTTAAATTACATGGTGTGTGTCAGAGAGGGAGGGAGGGAGAAGTCATTCGGAGTTGGAAACTCCCTCGCCTCACACGTTAACATGTCTTGCACAATTACCAATGGAGTCTTCTCACTTTGGACTTTATCCACACCCTAAATTTAGCAAGCTAGAATTATCTTTTAAGCACCACTTTGAGCAACCTTTTTGAAAGGAATGCCAACAAGGGGGGGGGAAATCTGTTTCCTCATGCTTGAAATGCAATCCCTGACTCGGTCATTCAAACAAGGAGCAGAGTCTTATTATATGCTGACGACTCAGCAAAGAGAGAAATGCAGGCGATCCATCACAGGTTTGAAAGGGTCAAAAGTTACACATTCAGAATGAGACACAAGACGCTGCAATGAATTACATCCTCTGCATGTTTGGGAAACTGTGTACGTGGAGTTGAATAATGGCCTTCTGTGTGCCAGGGAGTTTTTCTTATTATTTAGCAGGATTTTACATAGAATCTTTTGATAGCTAAGGCAGCATTTTTAAAACTGCTGGGGAGTCAAAACCAGGACCTAGGCCATGCTAGGCAATCGCTGATCCCTGAACTACATCCCTAGCTCTAACGCATTCTTTTTTTTAAAAAAAAAGTATTTGTTTATTTATTATGCATACAATATTCTGTCTACATGTATGCCTGCAGGCCAGAAG
>LOJH01018258.1:2697-24543 GCA_001685095.1 Ellobius talpinus
CTTACTAGCTGTGTCACCCCTGCAGGCCCAGCTTCAGGTGCTTTGCTTCTTTGTCCCTCAGTACTCAGAAGTTTATGTGCCTGTTTCACAGATGCGGACACTGAGTTGGCCCCATAAACTCTTGCAGAATCTGAACTCTTGTCCCGTCTGACTCTTGCAGGGCCAGTTAGGCCCCTGATCACTGTACTTTATCAGGTAGGGTGTCATCAATCCTGTGACCTTGCACAAGCATGCTTCTCTCACTCCTGAATGGCAGTCTTTCTGAGGCTTCCCACTGGTGAACGTTTGATGCTCTTAGGATGCTTGCATTTTACTTAACCCATGGGGTCAACACCAAAGATGGCAGCAGCTTGTGAGGGGAAATAATGAGACGAGTGTTTCTTGCAGTGAATTTGGGTGGGCTGGGTAGACAGGAGGACTGGGTCCTTGGCAGCTACACTTGGTCAGTTTTCATGGTAGCAACCACCTTTAGCTTTGGCCTGTTGCCTTTTGCTACGCCCACAGTTTCACCTTTTAACATGAAATATCCCTGTAGAATATCATATCATAATCTAAAATAGTGTTAATGAATACGTTTGAATAGATATTAACCACATTTAAAAAATAATCAGGGCCCAGTGGCCATCATAGGAGGATTGAAAGTTCAAGGCTACAGTGTGAGTTCAAGGCCAGCCTAGGGAAGCCCTGATTTTAAAAGTGAATAGAAACCCCTCTGAAAGTGCTTGTCACCCTGTGTGAGGCCCTAGGTTCAGTTCTGAGTGCGGGGGAGGGGGGCAAGAGAGGAGGAAAGAAAGAAATGTTTAAAACAATAGGATAGGATTTATTGCTATTCCTGTTATTACTAAAAAGTAGAACTTTGGGAACTGGGGAGATGGCTCAGTCGGTACTGCTCTTGCCACATAAACATCAGGAGCTGAGTTCGAGCCCAGCATCTCTGCAGGATGTGGGTACAGCAGTACCCATCTGTACCCACCAGGCCCTGGACAGGAGACAGGCCAATTGCTGCAGCCCACTGATCTGCCAGGCTGGTTGGATTGGCAAGCTGGCAGACAATGATTGAGGAAGACACCCAGCTCCTCACCCCTGGTATCCACAGGTGTGCACACACAGTAGTGATTGAGGAGGATACCCAGTGCCTCACCTCTGGTATTCACAAGTGTACAGACACAGAATGCTTGCCTCTCCACGCAAACATGTGTGCACACACAAACACACAAGCACTCACACTCACATGTACATATAATACACGCATATCACAAGGTAGAATCTCGATTTAAAAACCCAAAGGCCTTGATTCTCTAGAACTGTGAAAAAGTTCAAAGCACCACAGTTACCTCTACAGAGATTCCTGGGTGATTATAATGGTGCTAAAAAAGAAAAAGGAATCCAGTTCTAGTCAGAAGGTGCCAATGTGGGTTTCCTACTTCAGAGGATGCTAAAGGAAGCCTGGCTAGCTGTCCCAGGATGCTTGAGTTCATTCCTCATAGTCAAGGAGGAAGAAAATCAGAGACATAATTAGGCCGAGAAATGGAGTGTGGGCTGAGGAGTGGTGCTGTGACTCCCCAGACTCTGGCCTGAGGGTGTGGGTGGAAACGTGTGGGCCGCAGGGCTGTGCTCTGCTCTGCACTGGGTCCTCTTTTGGAGAGGCTCTGGACAGGCTAACTCCAGAGAGCTTTCCATATCTCTCCCAGGTTAGGACTTTGCAATGAAAATTTCCTTCCTTCTGATACTTTATTCAGACACAGTGTCCTGAGTCTCAGAAGGGAGCACTGTGTGAAGGCAAGTAGAGAAGGAGACATTTATTTTATCTTGTTTTAAGGATCGCACGGCTCTTTCCCTGTTTGAATACACGGATGTGTCCTTGGGTTCCATCATGCTGCTGAGTTATGGCTTCAGCCCATGACACAGCACATATGAGAGCATTTCTCATGTGAGAACACGCCTGTTCACAGCTCCTGGGTCACTCTAACAACAGTCTCAGTTTTTAGCTTTTTTTTTACTTCAAACACTTCAGAGAAAAAGTTTTCTTTACCCAATATTCAGTCTCTCATATCGAACTACAAGAACTTCTGGGTTGGCTGTCTGGGAAAAGGACTTTCCACTATATTGTTGATAGTCTCCAGTTTATTTGCAAGGAGACAAGGAAGAACAAAAGGAAGAGGAAGAAGAGGAATGATGTTTAAAAATATTTTCCCTAAATAATCAACAGAGAGAGGAGACAACATTCAGAATGGCAGTTTATCCGCTATGCACCAAGCAAGGGATTAGTATTTAGAATATAGAAAGAAATGCAAAACTTAAACATCAAAAAATTATGCAATCAGTAAATGGGCCAGTGAAATGAATTGACAGTCTCCAAAAGAAGAAATACAGATATGCAATAAATATTTGAAAATGGACACAGTGGACTTAGCCATCGAGGAAACATGAATTTAGGCTATTTCTGAAATCCCATCTCACCTCACTCAGAATGGCTATCATTAAAATCCAACAGTAACAGCACTGGGGAGGATGTGCTGTTGAGGGAGGAGGGATACAAGGTAGTGCAGCCACTGTGGAACTCAGGATGGAGTCTTCTCCAAATCTAAACCTAGAACCCTAAATGGCCCAGCTGAACAGCTCCTGGGCATAAACCTGAAGGTGTGAAATGAACACAGAGACACCTGCTCTTGCCTACTGCTACACTGGTCACAACCGGCAGGTGATGGGATCAGCCTAGATCTCCAGCAATCGAGGAATGGATGAAGAAATATGGTGCATTCCACAATGGAATTTTATTCAACTGTAAAGAAAACTGAAGTCATGGCCTTTGCAAGAAGGGATATAACTGATTATCATCATGCTGGGCAAAGCAAGCCAGACCCACAAAGAGATATTCTGTATGTTTTTGCTTTCATGTGTAGAAGCTAGATTTAAATCAAAATGTATGTGCATATATATATATATAAAATGTTTTTCTTAGCCATGTGATGCATGCTTCCAATCCCAATAAGCAGGCATCTGGTGTAGGAGGATCATGAATTTGCGTCAGTCTGCTCTATAATAGCAAAATGTCATCTTAAAAAAACTAAAAGTAAAGGCAAAAGAGAGGGCTCCAAAGTCAAGAGTAGTTCCAGCTCATCCAGAGGACCTGAGCTGGATTCTCACCACCCATATCAGGCAGCTCATACTGTCTATAACTTCAGTTCCACAAGAGACAGACAGGACATGCATACGTGTGTGTGTGTGTGTGTGTGTGTGTGTGTGTAAATCTTAAAAAAAACCCTCTAAAATAAATGCCCAGTACTACCCCCCCGAAACGCCCACAATATAAAATGGACGAAAAATCAGGTATTCCTTTCCTCTCTTATACTGTAGGGGGGCAGGCTCATGCCACCAGTGGGGAAAGCGGCTGTGGCATCAGGGCTGGACTATAGTCAGAGCCTTTTTGACAAGAGCATTTACCTTAGAAGCATTAACCTTATGAAGATGGTCTTCCTCGTAAATGTCCACATTCATAAACTCAAGCATTAGATAGTCATCCTTCATACCCGCTTCCCACTGTCCACTCACGGCAAATTACAATAAAGAGGGAGACAGCTAGACTGTGTCCTTGCGTTCTAGTGACTGATGGAGAATAAAGGAAGCCGAGACTTGGAAGCAAGAGGCCAGGTGAGGGTCAGCAGTGTCTGGCGTAGGAGTGACTTGTAGGAACAGGGAAGAGGACACACATCTTAGAGATTGCATTATGCAGGATTCTCTAGAGGAACAAACCCGACAGACTCCACACATCATGTTAAGACAGCTTTATAAGGTCAGTTACAGAATAGTCCAATCCCACAATGGCTGTCCAAGGCTAGACAGCTAGAGAAAGCAGTAGCTGATGAGTCTGAGCAGTTAGAAGCCTCAGAAGCAACAAGACCAATGACCCAGCTACAGGATGAGCCTGAAGGTCCTCCGGTCCCGTGGAAAGACAGTGGTCAAAAGCCATGTTGGAAGGCTCAAGTCTGGAGTCCGACAGCAGCACAATTAGGGCGCCTGCTCAGTAGGGCGGAGCATGCGCACAGGCTTCTCTTCTTCCATTGCTTTGTTCCATCTGTGTCCCAGCCCTGGACGGTACTACCCACCTTCAGGGCAGGTCTGTCCCCTGGATTCACTGACCCATGTGCCAATTCTTTTTGGAAACACACCTCACAGCCATGCCCAGAAGTATGATTTGCAAATTTTCTGAGCGACCTTTAACCCAGTCAGGTGGACATCCAAGATTCAGCACCAGGGAGTACTCAGACGGTGGCACCTAGAGGGCTCAGCCACAGTTACTGTGGAGACAGGAGATGCACACAGGCGCGAAAGGATCATGAGAGGTGAAATTGAGTGATCGACTTTAATGTGAATCGTAATCTTAACAGCTAAACAGTTCCAAGTCTCTCAGCACCAAGAAACAGTCATTGTGAGGACTGAAGAGAAAGCCGAGGCCAGCAAGCCCAGCCCAGAGAGGCCCGGAATACTCCAGACTTAAGTTGTTTACATAGTCCATACAAACAGTGCCTTGCCCTTGAACTCATAATAAATCTAGTGTTCAATGCTGTGGGCTGTAAGAGTCTTAATTTAACTCAGTATTACGAAATTTATGCATGTGTTTCTTTTCTGGTTGCTATGACAAAATGCCCGACCAAGGCAGCTTGAGGAAGAGTTGGTTTGGGCTCCCAGCTTGAGGGGCTGATGGGGAAGTCACAGCAGCAGCGTGAGGTGGCAGGCCACACTGCGCCTGTAGTCAGGCAGCAGAGACAGATGAATGTCTGTGCCTCTCCCTCTCTCCTTTTTACCAGGTATAGGGCCCTTGCCCATGAAGTGATGCTGCCCACATTTAAGGTGAGTCTTCCCACCTCAGTTAACTCTCTCTACAAACTCCCTCACAGATATGCCCAGAGGTCTGTCTGCTAGGTGATTCTAGATCCCGCCATATTGACAGTCTTAACCATCACCGTTACCGATTTTCCCTTTCTCTCATGATAAAGAGCTGAGGTAGGGACTCAAAGGTGGCTAGGTTTTGCCTAGAGCACCACCCTTCCAGGCCCTTGCATCAGTCCATGGCTCCCCTTTTTCTCCACAACCTCTTCCCAGTCTCCCCTCCTAAGATCACCTCTTAGGATGGTGGCCTCCTTACCAGCCTTCAGGTTGTTCAGCCTCACACCTCCAGTTCTGTAACTGAGTCTCCTCTCCTGTTCTAAGGAGCCATACAGTTGTCTGCTTCCTGGACACCTCCCTAAGGCATTAACTGATCCTCATGACGTTGCTGGGCTGGGAGATCTCCTCTCAGGCTCTCATTCCTCTCACCTCCTCCTCAGTTCCCAGCACTCACACGGGGCGCAGCTGGAGATCTGACAACCTGCCGGCGCCTTACACCTCAGGTCAGCTACCCAATCCTGACAGTGCCATCATTTCCCTGCAGCACTGATTGCAAGCTCAGGTTCTGCACTCCACCTTCTGTCGGCCTAGGACACATCCTGTGTGTCCATTGTAGAACCTGGATTCTAGAATGATTTCTATCAATTTCAAATCTGCTTTTATCACTCCCTGGTTTTATATCTATGGTGATATAAGTGAATGAGATTGTCCCCCCCCCNCCCCTCGCACATTTAAATACTTGATCACAAGGGAGTGGCACTATTTGAAAGGATTGGGAGGGGTGGCCTCATGCATCACTGAGGGGTGGGCCTTGAGGTTTCAAAAATCCCATTCTAAACCCAGAGTCTTCTCCCTCCTGCTGCTTGCGAGTTCAGATGTAGAACTCTCAGCTCCTTCTCCAGCACCATGTCTGCCGGGTCTGCTGCCTTGCTCCTGCCATGGTGATAATGGACTAAATATCTGAAACTGTAAGCAAGTCCCAATTAAATGCTTTCTTTTATAAGAGTTGCCTAAGTCATAGTGTCCCCTCACAGCAGGAAAAAAAACTGACTAAGACAGTATCCCTCTATGCCACCCCTTCAACCTGGGGATACCGTCTAAACCTCAGTCCAGACACAGCTTGGTACATTCAGCTCTTCCCTGAGTCTGTGAGTTTCTTGGAGGCAGGGACTGTCTCTGTTACCCTCTCTTTAAGTTTTTGTTTTTTAAAATTCTTTTGTAATTTCCTTCATGAATACAAGGTATTTATATCATATACACCTGATACTTTTCCTCTATCTCCTCCCAGAACCCCTTCCAATTTCATTTTTCCTCCTCCTCACTGAGTCTAGTTAGTTAGAACTGCCTGTGTGCACATGGATACTGGGCTGTCCTCTGGAGCTTGGGTAAGCAATTACAGGCAATGACCTTGAAGAAAACTGACTCTCTCTTCCCTGTAGCAACAGCTCCTCAGGTTGGGGTGGGGGCTTGTGAGCACATCTCATCCACCCTGGAATGTTGGCCGGCTAGATCTGGTGTTGGTCTTGTTCAGGCCAGCACAGCTGCTGTCATGTGCAGGGACACTGTTTGGCAGCTGTCCTCTGACTTTTGTCTCTTACTATCTCTTCACCCCCACTTGCCCAATGTTCCCTGAACTTGAGTGAAAGAGATATCACAGTTATCCTGTTTAGGGCCAAGCCTATGAGTTATTTTTCCTTTTAGCCATTATTGAACCGAGCAGGTTCATCACTCCTGTGTTTACTCTGCATTCCATGCAGATGCCCAGTGATGTGGCTTTAACATTTTTTTTTAATGTTTTGCATCCTGGTAGGCTTCAAAGTTTGATGGAAGAGGCCAAGACAATTCAACTCTGATTTATTTCTGATTTCTCACTCCCAGGATATTATCTAGTTTAAAAACTATTTTAAAATAAATAAATAAATAAATAAATACATCCCACTGTTAGGAATTGTTAAGTCTCCTCTACTGATTTTTTTCATCTGGGCCTTAGTTCTCAAAATATTATTGACAATCATTCATTTTACAAATAATATAGCTGTTCTTCACTTGACATGGGTTCCAAATTCTCTTGTTCAATTGATCTCAGATCAAATATCTGGGGGAAGTATCATCATTTTATATTGGGGACTTGAGAAGCAAAGATTTTTGTATCCAAGGTCAGCCTTAGAAACAATCCTCTGGAGTACTAAGGAATGGCTGCATGCTAAAAACTTCAAGTTGGGAGCTGCAGAAATGGCTCGTGATAAGACCATTGGCTACTCTTCCAGAGGACCCAGGTTTTATACCCAGCACTGACATGGCAGCTCACAACTATCTGTTCCTCCAGTTTCAGGGGCTCCAGTGCCCTTGCCTGGCCTCTCAGGTACTCTGTACACATGGTGCGTAGACATACCTGCAGGCAAAACAACCATGCACAGAAAATAAAATATTTTTAAAAACTTTTCAAATTTTATGCATCAGTATGTGCTGCTATCCCAGCATTTGAGAGGCTGAGACAACCCCGACTGAGTTTGAGGCAGCCTGGGGGCATATAGCAATGTTTTGTCTAAAGGAGGAGGTAAGAGAAGAAAGTAGGGAAGGAAGGAAAGGAGGGAGGGAGGGAAGGAGTGAGGGAGGGAAGGAGGGAGGAAGAAAGTCAAAAGAGTAAAGTATTAACAACAGAACAAGTTCAAGAAAATACCCAAGCAAAATGGCCAGATTTAATGGCAAGGATTTTTTTCTTGAAGTCTTCATAAATGCCAACACAACAGCACAAATGGTTCTTTCTAGTTATTTCTTGACCATTGCTCAGCAAGCGTATGGTTTTTAGAAGTTATTTTAATGTATGTATGTGTATGCTTCTCTGTGTGGATGTGCCCATGAAGTCCAGAGGACAGCGCTGGATGTCATCCTCAGGAATGTAAGCCATCTCCTATAAGACGAGCTCTCTCACTGGCCAGAGCTCACCCACCAGGTCAGAATGGCTGGTCAGTGAGCGCACTGTTGCAGAGAAAAGTGTAATCCGAGGATTTAGGGAAAATAATCTTGAGGCATAGTGTCAAAATGATCATCATTGTTATGCTTTTGTTTTAAAACTTGATTTTGGCATCAGTGTTTCTTTTCATCTTTTTCCAAAGAGTATTGTTATATCAACTACGTCAAGGAAATAATTAAAATGGGCAGTAGTTTAAACAGTTGTGGCACACAGAAATATTCTGAGATGAAACATCTCAGAAGACGGCAAACAATTCTTTCTCTGTGTGCATGTTTCTATATGTGCTTTCATGTGTGTACGTGTTTGCATGTGTACTCATGCATGTGTGTGCATGTATATAGAGCCCAAAGGATGGCTTCAGGCATCATCCTCAGGTACTTTAAACACTGTTTTTTGAGACAAGGTCTTCACTTCACCAAGTAGTCCAGTCTGGCTACCTTGTAGCCATCAGCATCCACCTGTCTCTGCCTTCCCTGCTCTGTGGTGACCAAGTGCCACCATATACATCTTTTTGCTTTCATGTACAATTTAGAGGTGGGAATCAGGTCCTCACACTTGCAAGGAAGCATTTTAACAACTGAGCTATCCCCAAACAATTCTATTTGAAATATAAAATAATTTCTTTGGGTGGATAAGACAGTCTTGTTCTGTAGCCCGGAAATAAGGCTCTTACTCAGAATATGGTCCAGGGCAGCCTCAAACATGGAGTCTTCTGGCTTCTGCCTCCTCCATACTGGGTTCACAGGCCCGCCGCACCATAACCCTGCCAAAGCACACAATTGTGCTGTCAGTGTTTCAGGTGGAATTAAACTAGACTTTTGAACAATGTAATGAGGCAATGGTTTCTTTGTAGAAGACTTCATAAAAAATCATCTCAGTCCATGGGTGTGTGCGAGGTCCCTTTAGCTCATGCAGACATCAGACCCGGAGGGCAGTGTGGAGTGTACTATTCTGGCTATTGTTTTCCTGTGATGGGGAGACTCATAGGAATCATGTGAGGCTGCCATTGGATCAATCACAGTGTGCTCCGTTTTCTGAACACCTGTTATGTTCCAGGCACTATTTTCTAGACCAGGGCTTGGCAAACTACAACCCAGGGGCTAAAGAAGACCAACTGCCTTTTGGGGAGCTATGAATCTAAAGCTAAAAATAGTTCTATTTCTTATTATTATTATTATAGATTATGTTAGAGAAAATCAACTCTCAAATCTAATTTCTGGGCCCGAGAGAAGGCTTAGTAGGTGAAGGGTGCTGCCAAGTCTACTGACCTGAGTTCAACCCCCAAGACCCACATAATAGAAGAGAGTCAACTCACAAAAGTTTTCTTTTGATATATATACATAGTGGCATGTGTGTCTCCGCCTTGATATGCACACTAAATAAATGTAAATAAATGAATTTAATTTTCAACCTTCCTTTAAAATTTTAAAGACACATTTCACCAAATATTAAGACACTGGACATTAAGAAGTTCACCACACCCAGTCTTTAGGATCCAATGCAGCCACTTCTCTTCCTCTGTGTACTCTCTTAGCATTATTACAAAACCCAAGACACAATCCCACTTTTTGAAACTGTAGCACGCTGCTTAACAACAAAGTTACTTATATTTTTTTAATGTTTGGAGGAAAAAAATCAAAATTTTATGACACTTAAAAGTTCCATCATACACAGATCTCCATGTCCATAGAGAAAGTCCTATCAGAAAACGGCCACCCCTGTCTGAGGCTACTCTCACCTGGAGAGGCAGAGTATCAGTGACAGAGACCATGCGACCAGTTAAATCTAAAATATGCATCAACTGGCTCCTTGCAGAAAAATGACCCAGTTCCTCTTTTAAGCACTTGACATGTGCTGAACACACCAAAAATACAGCTCACCTCCAAGAAGGAGAGACACACAATAAATAACACACATCATTTAAAAAGCAAAACAGTGTATTCGTAGATGATTACCAAGACAAAGGGGCCAGAAATGCAAGACAGGAGCATAGGGTCAAAGGATAGCAGGATGAACATTAAATTCCATTTTTATGCCTTCCCAGCTATAGCTAAAATCTCACTTAAGCCTACAGCAGTCATATTTTAAGTCTTAAAACAAATTCATGATACAGGAAATTTGCTATGGCCATACAATCAAGAAACATGTCCAGGAAGGAATATAAGGGAAAGTGGGTTGGGGCTTCTACCCAAGGAAAGAGGTTGTCTGAAGAGTTGTCCTAGCATTTTTAAGGATTCACAGAGAAGCCAACGCTCCGTGGCAGTGTGTGGGGGGGAATGTCTACATATGAGTGTGTGTGCATGTGCATGCATGCATATGTGTGTGTGAGTGTGCGTGTGCATGGTGTGTGTGTACTTGCATGCATGTGATAGAACCGAACACGTCAAGTGTCTCATTTCTCACTGAACTAGAAGTTGGCTGGTTTTGGCTAGACTAACAGGCAGGTAAGGCCTAGGGTCTTTTTGCCTTCACTCCACAATGCAGGGGTTACAGGCACCTGCAGCCTTCCCTGGCTTTTTACCTAGTCCTTCTTTGGCACTTTTGCCCTCAGACAGTTTGGGGTTTAATCATCTCCTCTCACCCTTCCCATCTGGGTGTCTGGGCAGCTTTCAGCAACTCAGAATCAAATCACGTGAGCCTACTTTCCCCTTTGGAAAATAGGGCCAGCCCCATCTTCAGCCATTGAGGAATGACATCATTTCTGATGTGAGACCAAGGAGGCCAGCAGGGTCCTGGAGAAGTACTTAAGAAATACTCGCTTCCTTCCCTCCCTTCTAACCAAATCCAAGTTCTTGGCTCCCAACTAAAGATTTCCGAAAGTTCCCTTTCATCTCCTGTTGGGTTTTGAAAAGCCCCAAGCCAATCCAGACAACACAAACAGCAAATGACCAGAAGAAATACTCCGTGCCACTTACGCACACAACCCCTGCCCGCCACGGCAACGAGCTGCTGGTGCTGTGTTCCTGCCAAAGTCTCGATTGCGCATGTATTTCTTTTTTATACCTTTCTGACTCTTCGTGCCACTCCCAGCAATGTGGCTCTCTCTGCTGATGCCTTTTAAATCCGTAAGTGGTTCCATGGTGCTGTGATCTGAGTCATCCTTCAGGGGTTTCTGGGATATAAAAATGACTAAATTAAATGTCAGAAGCAAAATTGTATTTTCTTTGATAAACTGTACAAATAAATCTTCTCTTTCTCTTCTCTTTCTAGGGTCAAAAGAATGGACAATAAATTTGGAGTTGTGTTCCCCTTAAATTGACCTTAATTTCTGGTCATTATTTTGAAATATTTACAAAGTAATTGTGTTCTTTAAACTTTCCCTCTATGTTCTTCTGAAATAAAATAGAAACAACTGTATACTTTGGTCCTCCCATTAACATTTTAAAATGTACATATTATGGTGTTGAAATGGAAATATTATTGTTGCCATAGAAATATGAAATATAACTTTATAGCCAATAAATGATTTGTTTTCATTTTCATTATTCCATGAGTAGAGTCTCATTTGATGGCAATCCCATATCTCATAAATTAAGGGACATTTCTCTTAGTTTTTCTTCTTTACCACCACCAACGTGGCTTTAAATTTTCAAGACACAAAACATGGAATTGCGGCCTGCAGGGGAACCTCATCCCCCCCCACCAGCAGCTGCCCTCCCATTCTTGCTTTTAGCACTAAGAACAACCCACTTACGAACTAAGAATGTAAGTCACTTCACTTACAGCATGTGTGAGGCCTGGGTTTGATCCCTAGCACTCCATAAAACTGGGTGTGACTGTGACTCCTGTAATCCAACACTTGGGAGACAAGGCAGGAACTTAAGGCCATCTCTGTCACATAGTGAGTTGGAAGTTAGCCTGTGCTACATGAGACCCTGTGTGAAAAAATGCTTAAGCAGATCTACAAGATCTCAGGCAGTAAAGACACTTGATGTCACACCTGCCAGCCTGAGATCAACCCCTGAGACCCACACGGAAGGAGAGAACCAGCTCTCACACACGGTCTGCGGTCTTCCCGTAGGTACTGTTTAAACTCCCATTAGCATGCACATAAATAATTTTAAATTACAATTTTAAAAAACCCCAACCATACAAACAAACAAAATACATTTTGTAGATCCAAAGAACCTTAGATACACGTTAGGCCAATTTCTCAATAAATGCTCCAAGATCTGTACGGCCCCTTACAGTCTTTACCAAGAAGGCATGGCACGCAGTTACTGCTTGTCTACAACAAGACACTCGTTCTCAGTTGAATCGGAAAGGTGCTTCTTAGCTTCTGTGCCTTTGCTCTTGGTTTGTGGCTCACCTCAACTCATTGCTGGATTGAGATCAGTGACCCAGCTCAGTATCGTCTGCAGCCCTGGGAACTTGCAGGAACTGGGAATAGTCAGATCCCAGCCATCAGTTCCAGGAAGCCTTCCTGTGATGATTCTGTCACACAGTACAGTCTGGAACACACAGGTGTTCTGTAAAAGGAAATTGACAGAGCTTTGGAATGAAAAAACACCTGTATGGGAAAACTTCCTCCTTCTGCATTTTAGGGCAGACTTTCAACTTCCTCATAGTCCAATGGGGATAATGAGAGCAGCTAATTCATAGTCTTGCTGAGAGAAATCAATGAGATTCCAGCAGGAAAGAGCACAGCAGAAAGCCCAATCCACCTGGGATTCTCTAAACACCCAGTGTGGGTGACATCAATCGCTCAGGGATCAATCCTGCTGATCTGATTTTTATTCCCAGAATGCACTTAATGGGGAAGGAGAGAACTCCACAAAATTGTCTTGTGACCTCCAGACGTGTTGTGACACATGCATGCCTATACACCACACACACATGCACAGGCACACACACATACACNGCACAGGCGCACGCACACACACATGCACAGGCACACACACACATGCACAGGCACACACACATGCACAGGCGCACACACACATAACACACAGGCACACGCACACACACACACGCACAGGCACACACACATACACACACAGGTGCACACAGACACACATGCACAGGCACACACACACATACACACACACAGGTGCACACAGACACACATGCACAGGCACACACACACATACACACGTACACACACACGCACAGGCACACACACATACACACATACATACACACACGCACAGGCACACACACACATACACACACACACGCGCACACACACACACTAAGTTATAAGGGTTTGGACTTGATTCAACACTTTTAGTAGGATGTCTTCAAACATCAGCCAGGAAGGATTCCACTCATTTGAAAACAGAAAGTTCAGAGTAAACATTTTAGACATAACATTTTAGACACAAGACATAAATACCTTCATCTCACAGATGCAGTATCTGTGATTGGGAGAGGCTCAAGGCTTGTTCAAGGGCATAGAGCTGAAACATTGCTATCTAGCGATCCAGTACACGTCTCCCGGGTCCCAAACCTTCAACTTGCTGTTATCTGCCTCGTTAAGATAAGATTTCTAGCCACGGGTCTGGCCATTGCACGCGTAGGGACTTCATATTTATCTAATGTCTGAATTAAACAGTTGAGTGTCTGCCTAAGCCCTGGACACCCTGCTTATTCATGTGCATACATCCTGCTTTCTTATTTATGTCCCATTCTGTGCTGAAATAATTTAAGATGGCCCTTGGGCATTTTATCAACAAGCTAGATCTCTGGCTGCTACCACACCCCTCTAAGACCTGGACAGTTCAGTAGTTGCTTTCTACTTGTGGGAAGAAAATCTGAGGAAAATGTGCACAATTCGGGGGCCCGGAAATCTATCCAGTCTTTGTGGTATCATGTGTACAGTGCAATAGCATATGTCTTAGGTTAACCAAAACCCTAACCCTAACCAGAACGCTAAGAACTACACAGGGTATCAACAGGTTAGTGCTTGCCATTCTGGTCACCAAGAGCAGGCATTTTACTGTGCCCTTGCCTGGGAGAAATGAAAGAGTTAATTCTCCCCCCCCCCNCCCCGTGTGCCAAAACCATCTAGTTTACAGACTGGAACGAATATATACGGCACCTTTGTTTTAAAGTGTGGCTGTTGAGATTCCTGAGCTAGTGACAGGAGCCGGTGCAGGAAAACGGGCTGGGTTACTTACTTTGAATGTGGACATATGGGCTGTGGGAAGGAAACTATTTAAAATGGGGCTTAGGGAAAGGGGGGGAAAATCCCCTTCCCCCAGCTGAGATTCTTCCAGGATGTCGTCATACAATCTCCAAGACCTCCACGGAACAATAGACGACTCTCATTGGCTGTATGCAAATTATCTGAGAGCACTGGTTTCCTGGTGGAGAAAAACTTAGACCAGAGAAGGATGCAGTTAGCCTGGCTCTCTGCAGTCCTGCGAGAACAGAGTTGTTTTTGACAGGGCAATTTCAGCCTTTGACATTCCAGGAAATTATTCCAGAACATCACTCGGGCTGGGGTTTCACCCGTCCTGCGACATGGAGACACAAGTGCAGTGTGTAAGATTTAAGTTTTCGCCCAGACTTTAATACAAAGCCCAGACCAAAAAAAAACATGCGCGGAGGCCGAATTTTACCGAACATTATCACTAGTAATTAAACCCAGTATAGGGGAAGAAAGGTCTGCTGTCCAGGAAACTGCAGGCACAATCTGAAGTCTATTTCCTCTCCGTTTTACAGACGGGGGTGGGGGTGGGGGTGTCTTGCTATGTCCCAGATGTGACACCCAGATAAGGTGTTTGGGTCGTTAATGTAGCTGCAGAAGTTAGCCGCATCCTGGAGGCACAGAGGCCTTGCTGAGGTTTGCTGGTCTGTATATTTCTATGTGTTTCATTTTGTTCAAGCAGGACAGCTGAGAAAGGTCAGGAGACTCGGGTTAAAAGCCCGGAAATGGACCAGGGCCCCACACGATGACATCATTTTCTTGCAATGCGGTGAAGCAATGACAATTCCATGAAGGGAGAAATAAATGACTAGGGAGGCCTGGCCACAGTGAGTCCCAGAATCCGCAGAGGAAAGGCCTGCTTAGCTCAGCTCTTGCCTCTTTGTTAATATTCTTGGAGAGAGATCTCAGAAGAGAGGGTTAGGAGAGATTGGGAGAAAATGTGGGGGGGAGATAGACATAAGAGAGCACAGTGCGGGAGAGTGAGGGGAAGAGAACAGGAGAGAAGAGTGACCTAGAACCTGGCCCACTACTATTTATTGACAGTCCTGTGGCTGGTGCAAGGGGAAGAATTAAGATAAAAACCTGCTTCAGTGTCCAAATGCCAGTCCTGGTGCAGGTATACATCAGCCCTTTTCTGACTCAAACAACTGTCTCATGAGCAGTAAAGGGGGCTCTGTGTTGCTCTGACCTTCCTGGAGATGTGCGCATAAAGGCCTGGTAACTCAGCTAGAAAGGGGGACAGCAGACAGAAGAAACGGTGCCATACAAGTGTACAACTTGCCGGCAGCTCCGCAGAAGTGACTTCTCTTCCCGGCTGCCGCTCTGATGAATTCTGGGCAAGCGGAGGGGCAGCTTTGAATCTTGTGTGATCCTCCTGAGACTTGGAACCTTCCTGTGAATTCCCTGAGCCGTCCTCCTTCTCCTCAGAGGGACTGTTTCAATCCAGCAGAAGCAGCTGTAATGACCTTGTCCTGAACACAGTGTGAAGCAGATGACCAGACTTTCCTTAGTAGCCCCATGATTCTGTGAGTGCCCTCCTTGGGGAGTGTGCTTGGAAGTCTAAGCTTGAGAATTTGCCTGATTTGGGCAACATAAGCCTCCTGAGTGGGCATCCCTAAACACACAGAGATCGCTTTTGAGTACTGACAGGAAGATGTTTTCAAGGTACCAGCACAGGTCCTAGGAGGCTTGTTGGCCAGGTGAACAAGAGCCCTGGACTAGGTGCCAGCCTGGCCATGTGATCGTGTACAATGTGTGCAGTTGTGGCGGCACTACTGGCCTCACCAGTGGCAGAGCCTGACCTGGATTCCATCCAACTGGTCCAGCCCTGAATCAATTCAAGGATTTTAAAGCTCTGGCCAACACAGAGAGAGGCTGCATCGGAGCACCCCGCTGTTTCTCTGTTGGCAGAGATTTCTGTCCTGCCCAGTCCCATAGCCATTCATACCAAAAAAAATCCAGAGGGCTACTATATTAATTATAGTATATATGGTATATATAGTTAGTAGGCTGGCCTATTAACTCAGGCTTCTCATTAACTCTTTCTTACATCTTAAATTAGCGCATTATTCTTGTCTATGTTAGCCACTGTGGCTTGGTACCTTTAGCAATGAGGCATTCTTATCTTGCTTCCTTCCTCTTCCCAGAAGCCTCCTGTTCTTGTTGCCCCACCTCTACTTCCTGCCCGTCACCCTGCCTATCATGTCTGGCTACTGGCCAATCAGAGTTTTATTAAAATACAAGTGACAGAGTACAGACCATTGTCCCATAGCATTCCACCTCTGACCAGAGAGCAGGGTTTGGAGAACTGGTCTTCCGCTCTGTTCCTCTGCTCACTGACTGGGTGGCTGCTTCCTGTAACTGAGTGTCTGTTCCCTTTGTCATACCCCATGTGGGGACTCCTTTAGAACTTTGCCACTTTTTTTTGTTCTCCCCATTTAGATCATCTTAGAAGTTAGCAGGAGCCACCAAACACTAACTACAGGTAAGATCAGCAGATCACAGCTTCTTGAGACTTCAATAAGTATTTTTTTTTAAAAAAAAAAAAAACAATTGACATTAAATCACTTTCACAATGCCACTTCTTAGCCCCCTGGATGGGGGTAATGTACTACCAGGACTGTCCCAATCATGCCAGAATAACCCTGCAGCAGCTGAGTCAGTACCAGGAGGCCTATCTAATCTGAGTTTTAGGGAGTTATTTTGCCGAAACTGTGGGGAACCGGGCAGAGTCAGATATGCTCTTGGGGAAACTCACACACATAGCTGGGAGGTGGACCCATACCCAGGAGGGCTCACCCAGTCTTCTCTCTCATTCTCCTGGAGGGAAGGCATCTTCCTGCGTCACTATCCCCAAGATCTGTTGAACGCTCTAGCTGCTGCATGGCCACGAAGCAGAGCAAATCTAGAGAGACATATAGAAAGAATTTTACTTCAATGCCCACAATTTCTGAGGTTTTATTTTTCTGCCAAATTGGCATTTTTGTGCTCTCTGAACACTCCCTTTAAGCAGTTCTTGGTTCTCTACAGTTAACCCTACAGGGAAAGGAAATTTATTTTACACTGGTATATTTGATCACAGAATCTGAGGCTTGCATTTCTCACCATCTGAATAGCCCTCATGCTTGCCCACACATGTTGAGAGCGCTGTTTAGCTTAAATACACAGATCACCCTGACTGCAGACTCCCCTTTCACCTTGCTCTAGGCAAGGAGGAAGATCAAAGCCGCCTGCCTTTTTCAGGATGACCCCTGCTTTGTTCTGAACCCTTCACCCATCTCCTGTTTGCAGAAGCTCCTACAAAACCTCCATGTTTGTCTGTTCTATAACCCTCTTTCTTATAAACAAGAGCCCATTGCTCATTTGGCATCCTAGGGACAGGGACTCTCTCACATGGGTAGAGTCTTTACTGTGTCTTTCATGGTTATGGAACCAACTCATTCCATCTTTTAAAACTCACAGTGTTAAAGCAGTGAGAAGCAGTGAAGGGTTTGCCGGGTGATGAGGAGACCTGGAAATGGCTATGTTCTGATAAGACTGATGCTGAACAATGAAATGCAGCTTTTCTATGATGAATTCTGCCTTGAAATACTCATATGGCTAACATTTTTTAAAAAGTGGCCCTGGCCTATTTAGTTGTCAATTCCTTTCATATTGGAGGAGAATAGAAAGAAAATAATAACTGATTTCACTTAGCTCATAAATTATTATTGATAAAGAATATATAGGGTACCAGATTGTGTATTCTTAATACGGCACAGTGATTTGGAAAAACAAATCTCCCAGCCCAGGGGCCAGCAAGAGGCTCAGCAGAGAAGCACTTTCCACTAAGCCTAAGGAACCATGTTCCATCTCTGGGACACACCTCCTGCTGGCTGGCTGTCCTCTGACTTCCACACATGTGGCGGTGGTATGTGTGCACTTATTCACATGTACACACACAAATAATTGTAAAAATAACAACAGCAAACACCAACAACACTTCAGTCCACAAAACAGAGATGATTTAGAAGATAAACCACAAAGAAGTTTGAGCAAGAAAAGGACCGAAAACCAAACCCTTTCCTCTTGGGGTGTGTATGTGGGGGGGGTGTCCTCTCTTTTCTGACACGTGAAACAAAGGAGCCAAAATTAACTATCATGTGTAGAATCCTGGGACTTAAAATAGATGTGCTAGTGTAAAACATTAAGCCCCCACAAGCTTTGTTTGTCAAATTTCATGAAAAAGATAAGTTCTATGGAATTGTGACTTCAGACAGGGAAGTGGATGCTGTCACCAACCGAGGAAACAACAGGCAGGGAAGCCCGGAGCTTGGCCACAGATATGCAAGAATGTCTATTGCCACAGGCAGCCCGGCAGAAGGGAGACCAGGCTGAGAGCCGCTCACTCAGGCCAATCAATCAACGAGGATTTAATTTGACTCAGGTTACTTTATTTGTCAAGGGATTCTTATGGGGGCGCCTGAGATAACATGGCCAAGGATTATATGCCCCGCTGAGTGTAGTAGATTGCAAAAATATCCTAGTGACTAGCTCTGTAAGACTAGGGAGGGAAAAGGCCTGGGTAACCAGAGAGGGCTCAGGAAATATTCCAAGAATGCTCTGAGGTTGAGCCCAAACAGTGGGGCCTGGCTGGGGACTGTGAAGAAAGGGCAGTAGCAGCAGACGGAGAATGGGAACCAAAATGGATTTATCCTCTTTAAGTAGACTGCGCAGCCAGCATTTGGGAGGGGACAAAAAAAGCACTTTGACCGTGAACCAAAGAATAAGCTTTAGATGTTCTCAAAATATAAAGATGCCTTGGTAGTCAGGATTTCCTGCCGGACTCACTTCTCCAGAGAGAACGACAAAGAGATCACAGACTGCTCTCCGGGCCAGGGGCTCTTACAAAACAAAACTGTGACATGCAGTGCGTTGCTCTTGCTACCACGCCTGCCAGGCAGCTGAGACAGAACTGGGACTGAATTCTAGGACTCAAATATCTAACTCTTTCTTTTCTTTATTTCCCTCTTTGTCTTCCACTCCCATCTTTTGTTGGAAGTTATCTCTTTCATCTTTTTCAAAGATACTGGTTGAGTCCTCTGGGTGAGGCACGTGGGAACCTTTGGGAGGGCAGATGGCGTGTGAGTGTGGAGCGGCAGGCAGGAGGTATGAGCTTTTAGTATTAGCTCTGCCTATGACTCATCCTGTGTTTAGGTCTTGAGGCTTTGTGTTTATTCTTGGGATATAGTTCAGGCATTTTGCAGATGAGGAAGGGCTCTGGGGCATCTAGCTGGCTTTTCCTAATAACTCACCGAGTAGTCTTCATGTCGTTTAAGCACGGGGTTACTTCTCCGAGGGTCTTTGATTCCCTGGCTGCAGACACTCTGGCACCAGGAAGCCTTAAAGGTCAAGGACCGAAGACACACACAGAGGTGGGTGAAATCGGGGGACACTTGTTAGCAGCCTCTGAGAGCCTGTGGGGTGAACACTGGTTTCTAAGATAGATGGATGGTGTCATTCACAGTATGAATAACTGTGCTCACTGAGCTGGGGCAGGGACCCAGCAGGTGTGTCCTGGAACACGGCTGTTTGCAAGAGAGCTGCTAAACTTTAACCAGTGCCGACTGCCAGTGCTGGACGTCATGAAGCTCAGGAGCAACAGTATCCCACAGCCTCAGTTTCCTCACCAGGGGAACAGAGGGCCTGGACTCACTTATCCCCCCATGGTTCCTTACAGCACTAATCCCTGTGATTTGTTTAGTTTACCAGTTCTCATTACAGTCATTTGACTCCACAGGGCTCACAGATGAAGAACTTTTGCATTCTTTTCTGGTACAATGCAAAGCAGCACACAGATAGAGTAGACAATGATGCATAACTGGAAACAGTGACTGGCAAGATATGGATCACTAAAGGCTCTAAGTTATGCTAGAGACCTGCTAGCTGTGCGTGGTGGTCAATGTTGATTGTCCATGTGACAATGTAGAATCATTTGGAAACAAAGTTTCAGTAAGTGCTTGGCTAGTCCAGGTTAGTCTGTGAGCTTGTCTGTGGGAGATTGTCTCTATTACATTAACTGATACGGAAAGACCAAGCCCACCTTGGTCAGCATCTCCCTGGGTTTGGGTTCTTAGCTGTCTAAGAATGGAGGAGGTGAACTGAGTACTGATTACACATGCACTGGTTTCTCTCTGCTCTTGACTTTGGATATGACTAGCTAGTGTAAGCTCTTGCCAGTCTCAGCTTCCTGCTATGATGGATTTGTGATTTAACATGTTTTCTCCCCTGAGCTGCTTTTTGTTGGGATATTTAATCACAGTGGCAAAAATGAATCTCAGGCAACATCCTTAGTCACTTCCATGAAAGCATAGCCAAATACTCAGCAAACCATGTTTACTCAGGGTTGCCCTTGCTTGTTGGTTTTAGATTCATCTGTGAGAAGTCACACAGGGAAGGATCCGTGTACTCTGTACCAAAGTCCCCTCAACAATGCCATCGTGCAAAACCATAGCACAAATTCAGAGTCAAGATGAAAGCCATGTCTGTCATGGTTGGGATCTCTCCTGCTGCCCTTCTGTGGTCTCACACATTCACTCTCCAGCCTCAATCCCTAGAAATTCCTGGAGACTACTTATCCATTCCCAATTTTTATAACTTTGCCATTTCATAAACTTTATATAACAATGCAGATCATAAATGTCTAAAATAAACTTTTATAATCTCAGCCTCATTTCTGTTTATTCATTTACTTACTTTGAGACAGAGACTCATGCAGCTCAGACTGACCCCAAACTTACTGTGTAACTGAGAATGACCTTGAACTTCTGATCTTCCTTCCTCTACTTTCTGAGTGCTGGATTACAGGTGTGGAAGCCAAACCTGGGTTATGCGGTATGGGAATCCAGTCTAGAGCTTTTCACATGGTATACAAGCATTCAACCAGTGGCTGTAGGCCCCAGCCATCAAATATACACCTTCTGAAGGGAGTGACTGCTGCAAAGCAATTAAACAGAATGGGGAAACAGTCTCAAAATGAAACACCAAGATTAGTGAATCCGGGCAGTGAAAGGGAGCGCTGACTTCCAAGACCAGATCAAAACTCCCCAATTCCTTTGGGATGTTCACCTGTGAGAAGCCATGTCACAGGCCAGACGACTGGAGGCAAACAGCTGGAGAGATCATCACAAGGGTCAGACGATAGACAGGCACTCTGGCTGACAGATGAATTCGTCTGTGACTCGGCCTGTGAGTGAAGCTGTCTTGGGTCCTCTAGTCCAGCTTTTCTGCTGGCTGTGCACCTCTGAGTGACATCAATTCCGGACCCAAGAAGCCAAAGAGTCACACAGCTGAGACCTGTGTGAGTATTTGATCCACTGAATCTGGTTGTATGATAAAAGCAATTGTTCTTTTAGGCCAAAAAATTTGGTGTAATAGTTACTTAGTCACAGCAGCCTGGGCATAGCTAAATGCTAGACAGAGCAGCCCAGAACCCTCCTGCAAGTGCTGAGGAAACACTTAGATTCACTTAGTGGATCCACAGAGATTCACTCATCTATCAATGTCATCACTGGAAGCCACAGAGAGATTCAAGACTCAACTCTCTGACGGCCCCCACCCCCAAGTCTCTACCCTTTCCCATCTAATGAGTGATACTAAACCAAGAAAACATCTGCTGAGCCACATCTGTAACCCCAGCGCTTAGGAGGCCGAAGCAGGGAGGTCATGAGTGTGAGGACAGTGTGTATGCTTCATTCCCACCTCAAAGAAAAGCAGAAAAGAGGAAGAGGAGATGAGGGGAGGCAGGACGAGAACGGGGGATGAGAAAGAGAAGAAGGAGGAGGAGGAGGAGGAG
>LOJH01018259.1:0-16772 GCA_001685095.1 Ellobius talpinus
AGCTCTTATAGACCAGGCTGGCCTCGAACTCACAGAGATCTGCCTGTCTCTGCCACTTGAGTGTTGAGATCAAAGGCATGTGCCACCACCAGCCAACTTCATCTAGATGAATTTTGAGGAGAAACTTACCATTAGATCTCAATGGCATTACTTTGGCATAGATCAGAGAAACACACTTGATTCTGCCTGGTATGGGATAGAAGATATGTCTATGTCCAGCATTGCTGACATTAATATTTGGAAACTTAGCACAGTGTCATCTTCTTGTAGTGATATTTTGTTTGTTTTAATAAATAAAGCTTGCCTAGCACAAAATAGCCACATTAGCCAGTCATACAGGCCAGGCAGTGGTTGCACACACCTTTAATCCCAGCAGCCACACTAGTTAGCCATAGAGGCTGGGCGGTGGTGGTGCATGCTTTTAATCCCAGAACCAGAGAGGAATATAAGGCGAGATGAGACAGGAACTGGCTCTCCTTCAGTCTGAAGATTTCACGGGGGTAAGAGCTCTCTAATGGCTTAGCTGCTTTGCTTTTCTGATCTTCAGGTTGAGCCCCAGTATCTGTCTCTGGGTTTTTATTAGTCGTGCTGCATCTTCTGTCCATGAGAAGCTACTTCGGAGATCCCTTGTGTTCTAACACGTTCTCCTCTGCATCTTCAGACTAATGGATGAGCATATGCACCGGCTCGAGGATGTGTGTTTTTAAACCATAAAGGTCTCGTGCGATGTTTCCAGCCCCACCAGAGCTGCACATTCCAGCAGCCTTTGTAAGAGAACTTGAACATTTCATCGAGGAACATTTGGAGCAGTGCATATAAAAGCACTTCATTCATTTAACAAAGACTTATTGAGCATAACTCTGCGTGATAAGTACTTGGAATACAATGTAAAATGTCGTTTTTGAAGTAATTCATTTACCTAAGGATAACACAAAAAATAAACATTTATGTCAGTCAGTTGAAGGCTTCTAAAACCACAAAGTGAGTGATCTAAACACCTGAATCCTAATTTTAGAGAAGAGCATTGGAATTTAACTTAAACATCTCAGTATGTGAGGTTATAAGCAAGAATTACTATAAGGATGTAACCAGGGGACAGAAGCAATTACTTTCTCTGAATTTTTTGTGTGCAAGAAATAGACTTCTTCTTTCACCTGCCAAGTATTTTTCTAAGCAAAAAGAATTTGACGTAAGTTGGTATGTTATTATTTTCAGACACAGTATTTGTGGAACATAATGGCATCTCATTTATATGTATTCACCTTCTAACTTAGAGCTCGCATATATAGGCTCTCCTCCCCCCACCTGTGTGTGTGTTGTGTGTGTGTTGTGTGTTTGTGTTTGTTTTCTCATTGTAAAATTGGAGCCACAATTTTGTTTTAATGTGTTTTTAAACATTATCTCATTAGCCGATCATATGATATTAAACATTCTTTTAAAACACAGTTTAGAAAAGCCCAATCAGCTTTCTTCCACCACCTCCAGCCTCTTAAAAAGGATGAAGAGTTTCTCCAGTTCTTCCCTGCTGCCTCTTTCACACTTTCCTTCTAGTCCACCTCCCTTCCTTTGTGACTCCCAACTACCCACAGCATCTCTCTTCTGGGCACTCACAGCAACCAACCACAGTAAGCTGAGACTCAGGAAGGAAAACTTCATCCTGCTTCCTTTCCTCCATTCTGGTCTCTCAAGATTTTCCTTTAGTCCTGCTGCAGCCTGCTCACAGTAGCCCCTCCAGCCAGCTCACCTTCACCCACTTGGAACTTGCTTTCTTGGAGCAGATACAGGATCCACCCAGTTCTTCCCATCTGCCCATTACAGCCTTTTCTGCTTTCTCATCTCTATTTCTTTGTGACCCCATCACCACCACCACCAACCAGCATAAAAACTCTATCAGGGACTCCACAGCCACCACATTTGTCTAGGACCCTGAATAGGCATTATCAACCAAAGAATGGGACAGCCATCTGACAAAGCAAATATCTACACTAAGAAACATTTCAAATGCCATGACTCCAGATGCCTAAATCCCAGCAGGAAAACACAGACTTGAACAACCAAAACAAAATGGCTCTTCCAGAAGCCAACAACTGTTGTGGAACATTACTTTAACAATGTAAAGATGTGATACATTGTTTGTGTCAGAATATTACTTTAAATATGTAAAGATGTGTTATATTTGTTTTACCTTGCCTGCCTTAGGCAGCTGGTTGGTCTAATAAAAAGCTGAATGGCCAGTAGGTAGGCAGAGGAGGGATAGGCAGGGAAATCAGGAAGAGAGACTAAGTATGAGGAAGAATCTAGGCTCAGGAGAGACTGAGAAAAGAGAATGTAGGAGAAAGAGAGGGAGATGCCTGGGGCCATCCAGCCAGGCAGTTGCCAACCAGCCAGATGCAGAGGAAGCAGAAAAGTAGAAATGCAGAATGAAAGAAAGGCAAAACTCCCTGAGGCAAGACGTAGAAACAGGTTTAATTACGTTATAAGTAATTGCTAGTGGGACAAGAATAAGATAAGGCTGAGCAATCATAACTAATAATAAGTCTCTGTGTCATGGCTTGGGGGCTAGCAGTCTGAGAAAGCCTGCTAGAAACAGCCCTATAGTAACAGGCCCTAAGAGAACAGTTTAGCTGAAGCACAAAATCAAGGACTTCAAAATACCAATTAGGAATATGTTCAAGAATCTTAAAGAAGGTGTGAATAAGTGCTTTAGTAAAGACTTATAAAACCGCAAATAGCTGAATAAAATAATGAAAATAATTCAAGACATGAAAATAAAATTTAATGAAGAAATACAATTACTTAAGAAAACGTGAACTGAAATAAAACTAGAAATGAAAACTTTAAGATGTCAAACAAAAACCTCAGAGGTAAGCCTCACCAGCGTGGACATGAAAGAGAAAATTCTAAATCTTGGAGACAAGGTAGAAGAAATGGATAGCTCAGTCAATAAAAACTTAAATCTAAAATAATCTGGGTATAAAATATCCAGGAAAGCCAGGACACTGTGAAAATACCAAACCTCTGAATAGGGGAATGAGAAGAAACCAACGTCAAAGATACAGAAAACATCTTTTTAAAATTAATAAAAGAATTTTTCTTTAGTCTAAATAAAGAGATAATTATCAAAGTATAAGAGGCGTACAGAACACCAACTAAACAGGACCAGAAAAGGAAAACTCCCCATGACACATAATGATCAAAACACTAAATGTACCAAACAAAGAAAAGATATTAAATGCTGCAAGGGGAAAAGACCAAGTCACATATAAGGGTAGGCACATTTGAATAACACCTTATTTCAATGGAGACTCTAAAAGACAGGAAGGCCTGAAAGAATCATCTACAAACTCTGAGAGACCACAGATGTCAAGCTAGACTACTATACTCAACCAAACTATAAATCACAACCAACCAAAAAAAGAAAACATTTCATTAAAAAAAAACTAAAGGAATTTCTGTCAATCAATCGGACTCTGTTGAAGGCACTAGAAGGAAAACATCTGTCTGGAGATAAGAGGACATAAGGAATAAGTAATAAAACATTCAATCAAAAGAGGAGAAAAAACACACTGCCACAATGAAATATATATCAGGAAACAATAACATTGATTGCTCATAATTCTCAATATTAATGGCATCATTTCCTCAATAAAAAGACATAGACTAACAGATAGTATTAGAAAGCAGAATCCATCTTTCTGATACATCCAAGAAATACATTTCACCATCAAGGACATATGTCCTCTTAAGGTAAATGAATGTAATATTAGAAAGCAGAATCCATCTTTCTGATACATCCAAGAAATTCATTTCACCATCAAGGACATATGTCCTCTTAAGGTCAATGAATGTATGAAGGTATTCTGAGCAAATGGACCCAAGAGACAAGCTGACATAGTTATTTTAATTATAGATTTCACACCAAAACTAATCAGAAGAGATATTCAATGACACTACATACTCATTAAAGTAAAAAATACATCAAGAGGATATTACAGTTCTAAATATTTGCCAAACAATGGTAACCAACTTCATAAAAAGAAACTACTACAGCTAAGATGGAAACATTGGTCTTAATACACTGACAGTGGGTGACTTCAGTATCATACTTCCCTCCAATAGATATGTCGTCCAGATGAAAACTAAGCAGAAATGCTGGAGATGAAGAACAGCATTAAATAAATGGACCTAACAGATACTCCACCCAAACAATAAATAATATACTTTATTCTCAGCAGTCCATGGAACTTCAAAATTGACCACATATTAGGAAACAAAGCGAGTCACCACAGATTGAAATAAAATCCTACATCCTTTCAGACCACCACGGATTAAAGCTTGGTATCAACAACAATAGAAACAGCAGAGAGTTTACAAACTCGTGGAAGGCACACAACTCTATACTGAATGAAAACTGAGTCATGACAGAAATCGAGAAAGAATTTAAGAAGTTTTTATAACTGAATGAAAATGAAAATTCAACACACCCACACATACGGTACTCAGTGAAGGTGCTTTCCAAAGGCAAGTTCCTAGCACTAAGTGCTGACACTTAAAAAAATGGAGAAATTTCATATTAATAACAATTACACACTTGAAATCTCTACAAAAATAAAAAGAAATAATACCCCATCTTTACCAATTATAATCTAATAGAGAGTTTATTAGGGTTCTCAGAGGGACAGAATTTAGAGGATGAGCATTTTTATATAAAGTAGAAACTAGGAGGTTTAAATGGACAGGAAGACGGGAGGGCAGGGTGAGGGAGGTGACAAGAGAAGGGACAACTTACAGTAAAGGCCTTTGGAAAATCTATTACTATTGAAGCTTCCTAAAATATATTCATATATGAAAGAAATTTAAATGGACTCACCATACTATGAGGAAGAAAATGCCCCAAATAGACATACTTTGCCACCAAGTAAAACCTCCAGTATGAGGGATGAGTTACATCTTGTTGAGTTCGTAGGCCAAAGTGATCCCATAGAACCCCCAAAACACCACAGGCTAATACTCAGGCGATTGCTGAGGAAAGCATTTACATATGTCATTAAACATGGAAAAATTAAGCTGGTACCCAACTAAAAGCTTCTTCCTTACTGACTAGCATTCATGGTGCTGGAAGAAACTTTGCATGCTACTAGAGAAGAAAAGTAGTCAACAATACCACCTAGCTACAAACCCTGAGACTTATAATAAATAGTAACTTTCCTGTGAGTCATTATGGTGCAGTAGCAGTACAAATGTTATGGAAGTAACCAATCACATTTTGGTGGCACTTCAGGCCCACTCCAACAGAAAGTGGCCAAGAACCGAGACTAGATAGGCCATGGAACCTAGGGTAAATAAAACCCAGTACTATTATTCTGCTGATGGAACACAGCAAGGCACCCATAGATGCATATATTGCTTAACTGTCACCACAGAAGCTTTTTCTTGCAATAGATGGTAATAAACACAGAGACTCACAACTAGACAATCTGCACAAAGTAAGAGAATTTAGAGCACTAAGTCCTAAATGAGATGGCTTTATTGAACCCCTCCCCTCAAGACCCAGGGACCTCTTGGAAGAGGTGGTTGAAAGATTGTACAAGGCAGAGATTGTAGAAGACTTCAAGGAAATTGTGTCTTCCAGGCACAGCAGTACTGATACACAAAGAACTCAGAAAACTATGACAGCACACACAAGACCTGCTCAGGTTCAGACCTGACAAAATTTTAGCACTTAGAAAGGTAGGTGGACACTAAATCCCACCCCTAACCAAAAAGCTATTTGCAATTGATACCTGCTGGGAAAGGGAAAATCGGTTTTCTCCAGTAGAGTGTCACTGAGTATATAAACCTTGTTTCTGGGCAAGCCAACATAAAATAGACTCCATCTGTTGTTGTATTTGTGTGTGTGTGTGCTTTTTTCCTTATTGTTTTTTGTTTGTTTATTTTGATGTTGAGAGAGAGAGAGCATAATGTTAGGTAGGTAGGGAGTTGGAGCAGATCTGAGAGGGACTGGAGTGGGTGAAATATGCTGTATGAAAAAAAATGAATGGAACCACCACTCTAACTTTTGGATTTCAGGAAGAGAAAAAAAAGTAAAGAAAAGCTCAATCAATCAATATATGAAAAAGGAGAGTTATATTCCTTACTCTTTTGCTTTAGACCATTTAGGATAAATGATGAGCCATTGAAGAAGTATTGAAAAGAAACTATGTTAACTGAAGTTCCCAGGGGGGAAAAAGCCACCCATCCATTGGACATTGTACCTGGCTGATTAAGACTTGAGTAATACGGAGTTGTTCCGCTGTTGCAGTTCCAGAGACACATTATCTTGAACTATCTTAACCTTCCCCACTCAAGTGGGCATTTTTGGTTCACCTCTGTGAGGGACCTAGCATTCTTCCGGCTGTTAGGTAAGTTCTTTGGAATGTGTGCATAGATCCTCAGCTTCCACTGACCCGAAGGCTGGGAATGCTATCAGATAGTATCTGAAGCCTCCTGCAGAGGTCTCTCCCATTGTTTGTTGCGACACGCCTACCCAAGGCTCCCACCAACACATTTTAAAAGTTTCTTGATTTATAGTTCTCTTTGCTTGGCTGCTATAAAAATTTCATGAGGTCAGTTGAGTAAGATGATTAGCTTAAAAAGGCACTTGTGGCATAAGCCTGAGGACCTGGGTTCAATCCATGAAATTAAAGTAAAAGTGGAAGGAGAGAAGTCACTACACCCTGCTGTCTTCTGATTTCCTCATGTGCACGTGGCATGGGCTCCACCTCAGTCCCTTCCAACACACACACACCATGCACACACAGGATAATAGTGAATAAACAACAACAAAAAGCTTCATGAAACTGTTACCACATTGGAACATAGAGTTTGGGGTAACCTAAATTTGTAGTCTTAGAATGTGACTCCAGAAGGAACTATCTTTTATTTGTTTTCAGATGAGAGCTGTGTTTTTTATGTTCGCATATGGAACCATTAAAAAATTGTGTTACTAGTCAGGCTTGGTGGCATATGCCTTTAGTCCCAGAACTGGAGAGGCAGAGACAGGAGGGCCTCTGAGTTCGAGGCCAGCTTGGTATGTAGAGCCAGTTCCAGGACAGCTACAACCATACAGAGAAATCCTGTGTCAAAAAAACAGAAAACAAAACAAAACAACAACAAATCTCATTTCCAGGGTACTTGACTAACTTCAAAAATTCTCACAATATAAATGACAAAGTATAGAACATGCTCTCAAATGTCTAAAATTATAGAGCATATATTAATAAGAGAGAAACCTAGCTTGTGCGATTAACGTTAGTTTTATTTTTTGATTTCACTGAGTTTTAGAAAATCAAATTCCAACATATTTCCTTTACATTTAGAAAAACAGTAAAAATCAATGGTTTGTGCGATTAAAGTTAGTTTTATTTTTGATTTCACTGAGTTTTAGAAAATCAAATTCCAACATACTTCCTTTACATTTAGAAAAACAGTAAAAATTGTTATGGCGAATGATCAGGTAGAAAATATAAAGGAGAGTTTAAGTCAACATGGTGGACTGTGCATGGTCTTTCCCCAGTCCCGTTTCAAATCCCTAAAAGTCAACGAAATTGTAGATTTGTATATACAATTTCTCCCACCCCACGTATTTTTTCTTTTTCTTTTTCTTTTTTCTTTTTCTGCTTGTGAGGAATTCCTGGAAGATAGAAAGCAGATGGAGCCTCAGTCAAGTATGCAGTTGGGCAGCAGACAGCCAGCAGGGGAGGGGGGAGCGGGACTGTCTGGCTCTGGTGGGACTGAACGGTCTGGGGGGGGGAAGAGTAAAGGCGAGTGCCTGTGTCAGTGTGACTGCCCCAGGAGCGGAAGGCAGGACGGAAGCGGGAGGGGTGGAGGGAAGGAGAGGGCGGGCTCAGAGGAGGAGGAGGAGGAGGAGGATTCCCTGAGCTACAAAAATCCCGGTTCCGCGCAGATTGGCCAAACTGACAAGCGCTGCCAAGACCAGGCCGCGCAAACTGCTGGGAGACGTGCCACTGCCTGCACTTTCGTTGCTGCAACCATCCCTGTCATCTCTTGTCCACGTTAATTGTCGTCTTCTTCTCTGCTGCCGTTCTGCAACCACCGCAGCATTGACAACAACAGCTAAGTGGCGGATTCTGGCTGGGACTTGGGCTTGGGAGTCTTGGAAGGCGCCTGGCGCGGACAGAACCTCTGAGCCCGCCATCTCTCTCTAGCCATCACTACTGCAGTCACCCCCTCCCTGAAGGAGGAGAAAGCACTAGAGAGAGGCTCTCTCTGTCTCAGTTCCCAGTCAGTTAGCTTGTTGCTGACAAAACCTGAAGACGGGAGAACGGACATAGTCTCTCAGATCGCGAAAAATTTCCCCGACTGGGTCGACTGCAGTGTCGAGTGTTTGCCAGCTTCATAAGCAAAGGGCAGCTTTGCTTCGGCCACCTAAGCCTTGAGCCATGTCTCCTCCGACCGTCCCTCCTACTGGGGTGGATGGCGTGTCCGCCTACCTGATGAAGAAAAGGCACACTCACAAGAAGCAGCGGCGTAAGCCCACTTTCCTCACTCATAGGAACATCGTTGGCTGCCGCATTCAGCACGGCTGGAAAGAAGGCAACGAGCCAGTGGAGCAATGGAAGGGTACTGTGCTCGAGCAGGTTTCCGTGAAGCCCACTCTCTATATAATTAAATATGATGGCAAAGACAGTGTCTACGGACTAGAACTGCACAGAGACAAGAGAGTTTTAGCTCTGGAAGTTCTTCCCGAGAGAGTTCCTTCTCCTCGCATTGATTCCCGCCTGGCAGATTCCCTGGTTGGGAAAGCAGTGGGACACGTGTTCGAAGGTGAGCACGGCAAGAAAGATGAGTGGAAGGGCATGGTGTTGGCACGAGCTCCCATAATGGACACTTGGTTTTACATCACCTACGAGAAAGATCCGGTCCTTTATATGTACACCTTGCTGGATGACTACAAAGATGGTGACCTTCGTATCATTCCAGATTCCAACTACTACTTCCCTACAGCAGAACAGGAGCCTGGGGAGGTGCTCGACAGTCTTGTGGGCAAGCAGGTGGAGCACGCCAAAGACGACGGATCCAAGAGAACTGGCATCTTTATCCATCAGGTGGTGGCCAAGCCGTCTGTCTACTTCATCAAGTTTGACGACGACATTCACATTTATGTCTATGGTTTGGTGAAAACCCCATAAGCTTATAGTGAACTGGTGGAACTATTAGAGGTAAAATATTTGATGTTCTCAAAATTATGTGTTTTGAGAACAATTTTGAGGTCAAAAGTTCAGGACGGTTGGTAAGTCTTATTGTGCCTCTATATCTTATATTGACTATTGCTCAGTTTTGAATCACGTGTATGTTAGTAATTTCGTTGTTTATTTGTTTTGTAATTGAAAATTTAAATTGGTTGCTAAGAAAAAAGTTAAAAAGTGTTTGAATCCACTGACACAATTCAAAAGTAGATAAATTGTGCAACATGTCTTCATCCCCTCTTTTGCTTTTTCCAGATTAGTTTGAGAACTTGGTTTTTATCTTAGGATGTTTTCCCTCCTCTCAGAAAGTTCAATGTAGCTTTTGTAAGATTCACCAGCCGATGACAGACCTTCTGATCAATAGCGCAGTCATCTCTGCCTCTCAGCCTGACACTTCCTCTCACAAATGTGTACACAGTAACACAGATTTGCCAAAAAGTATTCATTCTTTTGTTGGTGATCATTTATTTCCCTTTTGACTTGTATTGCTGTTTTATTGTATTCAGGTGCTCTTATTTCTATGGAAGTGTTATGTAGGCATATATAGTTTTAAGAAATATTGCAAGGTTGGCGTTCACTGGTCTTTAATGTTCGAAAAGCTGACTGGTAAAAAGTTCCATGATTTTCCTGATTACTTTGTTTGGTGTTTACCTGACTCAATGAGATTTATTTTTCTACTTGGGATATTTCTCTTTTGTGTTTTGCTAATTCTTATCCTTTGTTCTTTTAGCTGTTCAATTGATATGTTTTCATATAAAGTAGTAGGAATGTCTACAATGAAAGTACATTATCATTTGTATTTCATGTGTTAATGAATTTTACATTATATGATTAATTTTGATTTTATCGATATTGTTCACTTTATAATTTTTAAAACTAAGTAATTTTATAATTTTAAAACATCTATATCTTTTATGAGTTTTTGATTTCTTATTTTTTTCAGACAGATATCTCTAAGTCGCACCAATATTCACTCTGTTTTTCTCATAATCTTTATTTTATTTCAGTTTTTGTCTATCTGAAATGTATTTTTCCATATAGAAATACATATGGATTTAACTACAACTTTTTCACATATTCAATTGTAGAAATTACTTTTTCTTAAAAGATCACTTTTTTCAATTTTTTGAGTGAAAATGAGTATTAAACATAGTGGCTGACCATAAGTTTCAAAAACTGGAATAACAAATTCCCTTTCAATAGTTTTTTTCTCCCTTATTATAATTCATCCTCTACATTCATCTATTCACATGAAAACTCAATGCATTTTATTAATATTTTGAAAAGGGTCTGATACCTATTAGAATTGCATCAATTTTATGTATTCTTACATATAAGAATAATATTAATAGTTATATTATTCTTTAACATGCAAGAGTTTGGGTTTATTATTGAAATATTTTATCATTTTCATTACATTCTTCATATAGATCATTCATATTTAATGGAATTTATTTTTGCAGTTGACAAATTTTGGAATAAATTGACCATTTTTTCCTCCTTATATGTAACTTTTTATTTTTATCAATAAAGGAAATCTATAGATTTTATATTTTTATCTTTTATCCAATGAATTTATTTAATCCTATAGGTTACATTGGATTCTGTTAGAAACTTTTGGATTTTCTTGATATATACAATAATTTCACATGTAAAGAGAGATCATTTTATTTCTTCTAATGCTTATACTTATTAGCATTACATTAGCTGTATTCTCCACAGCAATGATATGTAATAATGATGGCAGACATGCCTATTCTATTTTAATTTTTGTGAAAATAATTTTACTGTTTCATGTTTGACTTTGTTGTTGATATTTGGTAAGTAGTTATTCATGTGTTAAGACATTTCTCCTATTTCTGTTTTTACATAGCATTACCTTTAGAAATATCTGCTCTTTTTTATCAGCGTTTTTTCAATATCCTTTATTAAAATTATGTTTAATTTAATTATGTTTAATTTTTGATGTATGGTGTATTAGAAAATTAGGTATTTAGTACTAAACCAAACATGCATTTCTGAAATAAACTCTACCTGGTCATGGTAAAATGATCATTTATTATTTTGCTATATTTTATTTACCAATAATGCACTTAGAATTGGATTTGCATTTCAAAATGAAGTTGCATTTTTAGGTTATTCTTTTTATTTTTAATTAAACTAACAGACAACTGGTTGTGTCATTTTTTTCCTTTCTTACCCTGTCTATATGAAGCTTTGTTATTAAAGTTCTGTTGGCTTAAAACAGAACTTTTTGGTGAAGTAGTTTAAATGGCATTAGAAATGTTCTTCAAAAGTTATGTGGGACTAAGCTGTAAAGCAGTCTAATCCTGGGAACATGGTTGATGATGGGTGAATCAAATGAGCTTCCTGATATTTTCCCAGCAGCAATTGGCTTTTTCAGACTTTTTGGTAATACAGAATATATATTTTTCTGTCATTTACAGAATATATATTCTCTGTCAATTACATATAAAGTTGAATGTTGTTTATATTATAAAATTTGCTGATTATATTTTTTCAGGTGCTTCATGTCCTTGTATATTTAATGTGAATTAGATTTGTCTAGTTCAGAAAATGTAAGAAAATTATCAGCTATAATGATAATATAATTATCTTTGTATTCTTTTATTTACTAGAAAAATAAGACAAAATATAAGAAATTATGAAAGATGTGAAAAACATTTGTTTACCTCCACTTCAAATTAGCAAATATCAATACTTTGTCATATTTGCTTTAAATGAAGATTTATATTAAAATTAATCAGTGTTAATGGCTAATAAATTCATTTTCTACCACCATACCACCTCTTCTGCAGAAGCAGACACTATCATGTATTTGGTGCTCGTGTTTTATATATTTACTGAAAATAAATTATATACAAATAAATCTATAACCAAAAATTATAATGACTTTTGTGTTTTCTAATGATGCCAATATGAATAGCTAACTTTAATCCAAGTAGAATTTATTCTGGTTTTGTTTTAGGGAACCTTTTAAATGCTAATTGCTGTTAATATTTACTATTCCAAACACTGGAGTAAGTCTGATCATAGTCCTAGGGATTGAATAAAGAAGATACAAATCCCAATTTCTAACAGAACTTACATTATATCTCTGAGAAGTCATGTATGTGCCACCCTTCTCAGATTTCTAGACCACACATAGACTTTACACATTTCTCATAAGATTTGGGGGTATTTTATATTGTAATAGAAATAGGGTAACCCTAATTTTTCAAGTTTGGGAGACTTCTGGTTTGGGAAATAGCAGGGGCAAAATAAAATCTTCCTGTCTTAGACAATAACAAATCCATTTACACCCCAAGTCATGAACCATGAATTGAATTGTTCTATGGCATTAGACCATAGAGTAAACGAAAAATCTGTTCCTTTCCTATAGGACTTGGGGAAAGATTGTTAAACTGAGTAGACAAATGTTGTTCTCTTAAAACATATATCATGAGGGAGGGCAGATATCTATCAACTGTCCTTATGCTTCTGAACCTTAGGCCTTACGTTATCATAGAGTGATTTGAGCATATACCAAGACCTATGATTCATAACTGGGCTTGTGTCTAGTTACAACTCTGATTTAGCAGGGAGAATATGAAAGTGACTTATTCAGAAGAATATAGTGCTCAACTATGGCTGTACCCTATAACTTTTGGACTAGAGCTAGATTTTGGACTTGAATCATTTCACATTTTCCATAGTAAAATTTGTCACACCTAATTGCTTGAGTCAGAAGGAGGTTCACTCTACTGGGAAGTGAATACATCATTCCAAACTTCTATTTTCTTTGAGATTCTCCTGTCTGAAGGAAACTCATTCCTTCCTCCGCATATAGATTTAGATCCTAATGCTTACAATGTGATACTGTAGTTCTTTCGTTCTGAGGACTAGTCAGAGAGCAGCCTTTCAGTGTTCTAACACTGTTATAGGAGAGGAAATGGGCAGAAACAAGGTCTTTGATTGCCTCGTACATAAAGCTTACACCATGGTGAACACCGACAGATTCTCATTCCTCCCAGCACATTTTCTGGAATTAGAATTGGAATGTATTGCTGTTATACATGTGTTACATTGGGGTGTGAAGATAGCTTTGAAGGAAAAGCAAAATAACAGGAAGTAGAGAGACAAGGCTGGGTCCTGGGGTGTATTAGTCTGTATAGATAATCAAAGAATAGATGTTATTGGAACAGGCACTTGAATAAAGCAAGGAAACAAATCATGTTGCTGATATATTCAGATCAAATATGTACAGTTAAAGGTTATAGCCAAATATGATCAGACAGAATGTGAAAAAGAGGCTTAAGGGAGATTGGACAGATATAAAGACCCAAACAAAACCCATAAATTCCTACAGTATCAGACCTCGATGCTTTGAGTCTGACTGACCTAGTAACTTGTGCTGTCTTATACAAATATTTAGGGAGTATAGCTTAGTAGTAGAATATTTGGTTGTAAATATTTAGAGCCTAGCTTCTAATGACTTGTGGTGTCTCAATGCAAATGGCCAACCTTACGAAGTACAAATGGTGCTATAATATTTACTACCTAACACAATATTGATTTCCTACTTCCTTTGTAGTTTAATTAACTAAAAGTTTTTCATTTCCTTGTTTATTTTTTTAAATCTTTATTACTTTTTCTGGATTTTTTTTGCCTACATGTTTATCTGTGCATCACTTGCATGCCTAGTAATGGATAGAAACCAGAAGAGGATGTTGGATTCCGTAGAACTGGAGTTCCAGATGGTTGTAAGTCATCACGTGCTGATCCAGGTTCTTTGCAAGCCAATGCTCTTAACTGCTGAGCCATCTCTCCAGCTCTATTTACTTTTATTCTTTACAAATTTCATATATTTATTCAGATATCCTACACCAAGGCTCTGGAGTTTGAGATCAAGAAATTTTTCTTAACTCTTATAGAAAGCTCAATTACCTATTGGAGGGAGAATTTCTCTGAGAATTCATTTACTGTGTTTCTTCTTCTACACAGAAGATATCCTTTACAAAATATTTGATATCCATTTTGGTATGGTCAATTCTTTTATCCTTTTACCTTTGGTGTATCATTCTCAACACATCTGGTGGCATGGATGGAGACCTGTGCCCAGCAGCAGCTTGTCCAAGAAGAAACCCACACATACTATGAGGAGTCCCTTTGCCCATGTCTCCCTTGTCCTTTCTTCACTCTGATGCTTGCGGTGGCTAACCAATCATCTGTGGACAACTGAGAATGTCTGGTTGGGGTGGCTCTCTACCAGTCCACCAGTATGTGACTTTGGACCATCATCGCTTCTCAGTGTATAAACTAAGGAGTTCCTTTTACCTGCTGTGAAATGTCTACTTTCTGTTTCTAACTGACGGACTCTGATCAAAACTTATACTTTCATATAAACTGTAGGCAAAAGAACAAACAGGGCTGCTTGCTATATACTCTCCCAGGAAAAGAGCTTATTTTTCTTCCTTGTAGCATGGTTGGTGGCACCAGCTTGTCTGAGGTGAATGTGCACATACCGTGAGAATTCCATCTTCCCTTTCTTGTCCTCCCCTTTTCCTGCCTTGGAATCACTGCTCCTGGATGGGAGGGCACACAGCATGTGGATGACAATCTGTCCAAACACTCTCTCCTAGCTATGCTTTTATGCTTTCCTAGTGAGTCTTCTCTCCCCCTTACATTCGTCCTAGTCTGTAAAGTTCCCTTTTGCAGTGGGTCTGCCATGACCAACTGGACAGGTTCATCTCCACAGTGAAATGCGTTTCCATTTCTACAGGTTGAGAACACTGTTTCTTACGAAGGCCAAGATTAAGGCACTCTGACAGCAGGGAGGTCTTTTGCCCTAAGGGACATATTTGGTGTAATGGATCCCAAGTTCTCTATCCCCTATGAATGGCTACTGGAAGGCATTATCAAAAATTAATCAAAGTTTGATCATCAGATTCTCAAAAGGAATAGTAATATGTATTGTCCTTGGTAAGAAAATTTGACCTTTGTACCTACTCCAGTCAAGAATGTTGGCTGCATCAAACCTACACCCTGCAATTAGCACTCAAAAATAATTCAGAGACATACTCAGAGATTCCTTACATATAAGTTTTCTCATGACCTTGTCACAGAACACTCAGCTGTGAAAAGGATGTCACACATGCCTTAATAGCTCACCTCCTCTAAACTCGGTTCCAGATGACTGTTCCTTTGCATGCACACAAACCATCGCTCAACTCTGGATTCTCTAACTTTCTACTTAACAGCTTGGTTCCATCACCTCCTCCTTGGCCTCTTCTACTGCTGCCTTTCTATTTGCCTTCAGAAGTCTTTGTGGCCTGCAGAAGTCTTTTGAATTGTTTCTATTCCTTACTCAGATACACTTTCTCCTCACACATTTACTCTGGTCCTTCATGTGGTGAATTTAGAAAACAATTAGAGACTATTACTATTTCTCTATGAAAACACCAACTTCTTTCCTAAGAAGTACCATATGAGTACCTATCCCCTTCTCTTGTCCCGAATACAAGCCTAACCAAAGTCAGAACCCATCAACCTTCATTATAGAATTATTAGGGCTCATTGAGGCATTTGACCTAACATGGCAAGACATCTACACCATCATTACTACCTGCTATTTGTATAAGAAGTCCCGTATCTGGTCTTTAGTCTATGCCTGGTCAGGATCAATTGTCATGCCTGACACAGAGCTCTACTGGTTATATCAGACCACTGACATAAGAAGCAATAAGGGAGCCTCCAACCAAACTCTAGAATTAATTACTGGGGGGAAGTAATAAGGCCATTATCAATTCTGTTAACTCTAACAAGTTATGGGAGATAACATTGAGAGCTTCCAAAAACTCTACTCTCTTTTAGTTTAGGCTAGTTTAAACCACAGATCCTTAGAGTACAGAGGTCCAAGCTATCCTTGTCATAACGTATATAAGTCAAACACCCCCAGATATTACACAAAAACTTCAAAAATAGATGAGCCATCTCAGACTCCTTTCCCAACTATACGAAACACAACTTTTTTCTTTCTATTTTATTTTCTTTTAATCTTCAACAATTATTTTTTGCCGCTTTTACTTTTTGATGAAAGCAGAGGGAATTTTCTATATTTTTTCATTTTATTAGCCATAGATTCTTTTCTCATGCAATATAATCTAAATACCACTTCCCCTCCCTCTTCCCATTTCCTCCCCACCTCTCCTCCCCTCTGGATCACCTTCCTTTCTGTTTCTCATTGGAAAAGAACAGGATTTTAAGAGATAACAGGACATAACAGAATAAAATATAAGAAAAAAACCAAAACCCATCATATTGAAGTTGGACAAGCCAAGACAATAGAAAAGCAAAAGAACCCCAAGATAAGACACAAGAATCAGGGAACCATTTGCTTGTACATCATTTTCAGAGCAAATTGAAGACAAGAGTGTATTGTTGGGAAGCACAACAGTCTTGAGTAGAAGATGAGTTGTCTATTTAGCCTCTTGACCAGTTTGTCTAATAGCATGAGAAATGTTA
>LOJH01018260.1:9080-21844 GCA_001685095.1 Ellobius talpinus
GTGTGTGTGTGTGTGTGTGTGTGTGTGTGTGTGTGTGTGTGTGAAGGACACACACACACAAAAGAAGAAAACAGTTTAGGGTTGCTGCTCATCTGCTGTGTATTTGTTTACTTTTAAAGTATTTCCTCATATTTCTCATGTGTAGGCAAGTTAACTTGGGGTTTTCCATAGAACTGGACCCAAAGGATTCTACAGGTAGCTTTTAAGTGTCTTCCAGCTCTGTTTTTAGATTGATGATACTTCTTCTCTCACCCCCTTAGCACTGTCTCTGAATATGTGAGCTCTAGCTTAGTTCTGTAAGACCTAATTTTTAAGCCATTTCATCATCCATGCAAAATGTCTGCTTCTGCTCCTTACTGTTTGAATGACATATGAATATTATAGCAAGAAACAGCAGTCTCTGCCTTTTAGGAGTTTACGTTTTAAGTTGAAGGAGAGGTAAGACAGTAAACGTTTCTTTGCTTTAATTTATTAGACTGTACTGCAGCTGTATTGAGAGTGAGGGAACAAAGGAGGAACAAAGATGAGGGTATATAGTAGCTGTTTTAAACAAGATACTCAGGAGGTGGTCTTGCTAACAGGTAATGCTTGTCCTGAGATTGAAAAGAGGTGAGAAGGACAAGCCATGTGGCTGGCAGGAAGGGGGTGGTGTAAGTGTGGAAGGGAGCATGGTAAGCAGAGCAGAGTGTTGGTGACCTAGCCCAAAGCAAGAAGATGGCAAATGTAATTAGTTGCCTATAGGCAGCTCCATTTTAACTTCCTTTAAGGGGGACTAAGTCACAGGCTACTGTGGGAAAAGTATATTAGGACTAGCTATGTATATTTCATAAACTTTCATAACTTTTTAAAGGTTCGTTTTTAAAATCCTTTAAAGAAGTTTGACCTTGTCTTACTTTTTTCTGACTCTGAGAAAGGAGACAAGCCCAAGCAAAAGCAAAAGTAAAATCAATTTAGGAGGCTGAAAAGAGGGCTCAGTAGGCAAGATCATATATTGCTCTTGCAGAAGACCCAGGTTCCATTCCCAGCACCCACTTCTGTTTACTCAACAACCGTCTGTAACACTCCAACTCTAAGATTTCCAACATCCTCTTCTGGGTACACAGGCCCCTACTCTCAAGTACATATATTCATACACAGACACATATATATTCACATAACTAAACATGGAAAAATCTATTTAAATAATATATTAATAGAGATGCAGAAGTGGCAGCTCAGATAACTCTGGAAACCTGGATCCTGGGTGTACACATACATTTTTATGTATGTATTATATGAATGGTTGTTAATTTGTTGGTTTCATATTTAATTTATGAATGTTTCGCCTGTGTGTATGTCTGTGCACTATGTGTGAGCCTGGCACCTTTAGTGATTAGAAGAGGGTATCAGATCCCCTGCAATGGGAGTTAGAGATAATTGTGAGCTACCATTTTGGTGTTAGGAGTCAAACCCAGGTCCTCTCTGCAAGAGCAACAAATGCTTTCTGTGTATATGTGTACTACATATATGCCTCTACCCAAGAAGACCAGAGCAGGGTATCAGATCTCCTGTAACTGGAGTTCCACATTTTTGTCAGTCACTAAACCCAGGTACTTTTAGCCTCGGAACCATCTTTCTGGATATTCTTTTCAGCTCTTTGTTTTTTTTATTGTTCTCTACCATAGGAATAATAGTAATAACTGAATATTAGATGGCAAATGGAAAGCCACATGGAAAATAGAAGTACTGAAACTTCTTGGAACCTCCAAAAGAAAAAAAAGACTAGTAACTGCTAGTCTCTGGCCTATTCTGGCCTATATCTAGCACTTAATACCTGGAAGTTGAGGGTAGGTGGTCAAGAAGGGGGTACTTGGGACACAATTTTATGTCAAGAGGGGGTCAGATTGGATGTTTATATGGGTGACTAAGGAATCCATAGTAGTAAAGAGTTGAGTGTCCCAGAAGATAGTCATCATAGGCAGTTGGTAATTATAGTCAACCTAAAGTGGTTTGCATTTGAGTCTCAAGATAGTTCTGTTTCTCAGTCGGTGAGTGGAGCAGGCGTGGATAGCCCCTGAAAGAACTGCCTCATCATTATTTGAGGTACCTCACTTTAGCAGCCAGTCTAATGAATGAAAATAAAGAGATGAAAGTGGTTTCTGTTACCCTTCCCTACTATAACTGAAGATTAATGAAGAAATAATGTTTTTTGTTGCTCGTAATAACATCCTACTATTTACCCTAGTCGAATATTTATCCCAGTTGAATTTGTGAGGTTTGTTTATCTAATAACGAAGTTTTAAAAAGACTTTATTGAGTGTGTTTGTATATACCTAGTGTTTTCTTTGTTGTGTTACAGATGCCTTCATTCTTTAGACTATTTCCCTGCTTATTTGCATTATCAGAAATGGATAGAATAAGGAAAAAGGAGGTGAAATTTAAAGCAGTCTGCTTTATCTGGTCAGTGGGTTATTTAGGCTTGATTTTTGTTTGTACCAATCAGATGTATGGCTCATGCTTTTCTTTCTTTTCCTTTTGTAGGAGGGCTGTTGGCCTGCTGCTGTGCTGCTGAACAGTATGCAGTCCTTTCGGGAGCAAAGCAGTTACCACGGAAACCAACAGAGCTACCCACAGGAGGTACACAGCTCATCCCGTGTAGAAGAGTTCAGCCCTCGTCAAGCCCAGATGTTCCAGAATTTTGGGGGAGCAAATAGTGGTAGTGGTGGCACTGGAAGCAACAGTAGTGGACGGCGAGGAACAGCAGCTGCTACTGCAGCGATGGCTAGCGAGACCTCTGGCCATCAAGGCTACCAGGGTTTCAGGAAAGAAGCTGGAGATTTTTACTACATGGCAGGCAACAAAGACCCTGTAGCAGCAGGAACCCCACAGCCTCCTCAGCGAAGGCCTTCTGGTCCTGTGCAGAGCTATGGACCTCCCCAGGGGAGCAGCTTTGGCAATCAGTATGGGAGTGAGGGTCATGTGAGCCAATTTCAAGCACAGCACTCTGCCCTTGGTGGTGTGTCTCATTATCAGCAAGATTACACAGGGCCTTTCTCTCCTGGGAGTGCTCAGTATCAACAGCAGGCCTCCAGCCAACAGCAGCAGCAACAGCAACAGCAGCAGCAACAACAGCAGCAACAGCAGCAAGTACAGCAGTTGAGACAACAGCTTTACCAATCCCATCAACCTCTGCCCCAAGCCACTGGACAGCCAGCTTCTGGCTCATCCCATCTACAACCAATGCAGCGGCCCTCCACTCTGCCATCTTCTGCTGGTTATCAGTTAAGAGTGGGTCAGTTTGGCCAACACTACCAGTCTTCTGCTTCCTCCTCTTCCTCTTCCTCCTTTCCTTCACCACAGCGTTTCAGTCAGTCTGGACAAAGCTATGATGGCAGTTACAGTGTGAATGCTGGATCCCAGTATGAAGGTCATAATGTGGGTTCTAATGCACAGGCTTATGGGACACAATCAAATTATAGCTATCAGCCTCAGACTATGAAGAATTTTGAACAGGCAAAGATTCTACCAGGAACCCAGCAGGGGCAGCAGCAGCAGCAACAACAACAGCCACAACCTCAGCAGCAGCAACAGCAGCAGCAACAACAGCAACATGCCCCCCAGCATGTGATGCAGTACACCAATGCTGCCACCAAGCTGCCCCTGCAGACCCAGGTGGGGCAGTACAATCAGCCTGAGGTTCCTGTAAGGTCCCCTATGCAGTTTCACCAGAACTTCAGCCCTATTTCTAACCCTTCTCCAGCTGCCTCTGTGGTTCAATCTCCAAGCTGTAGCTCTACCCCTTCTCCTCTCATGCAGAGTGGTGAGAATCTTCAGTGTGGGCAAGGCAGTGTGCCCATGAGTTCCAGAAACCGAATTTTACAGCTAATGCCCCAACTCAGTCCAACCCCATCAATGATGCCTAGTCCTAATTCTCATGCTGCAGGATTCAAAGGGTTTGGATTAGAAGGCGTGCCAGAAAAGCGATTGACGGATCCTGGGTTGAGTAGTTTGAGTGCTCTGAGTACTCAAGTGGCCAATCTTCCTAATACTGTTCAGCACATGTTACTTTCTGATGCCTTGACACCTCAGAAGAAGACTTCCAAGAGGCCCTCATCATCATCTAAGAAAGCAGATAGCTGTACAAACTCAGAAGGCTCTTCACAGCCTGAAGAACAACTAAAGTCCCCTATGGCAGAGTCATTGGATGGAGGTTGCTCCAGTAGTTCGGAAGATCAAGGTGAGAGAGTGAGGCAACTAAGTGGTCAGAGCACTAGCTCTGACACCACCTACAAGTGTGGAGCTTCAGAGAAAGCTGGCTCCTCACCAACACAAGGTGCTCAGAATGAGGCCCCTAGGCTCAGTACCAGTCCTGCAGCTAGGGAAGAAGCTGCCTCTCCAGGTGCTAAGGACACACCGCTGTCTGAGGGGAACACAAAAGTCAATGAGAAGACAATTGGGGTGATTGTCTCCCGGGAAGCCATGACAGGTCGGGTAGAAAAATCTGGTGGACAAGATAAAGGATCCCAAGAGGAGGATCCTGCTGCCAGTCAGAGGCCACCTAGCAATAGTGGTACAAAGGAAGCCAGCCACACATCACTTTCACAGCCAGATCCTCCAGGAGGAGGGAGCAAAGGAAACAAGAATGGTGATAATAGCTCTAGCCACAATGGAGAGGGGAATGGCCAGAGTAGCCACTCTGCAGTAGGCCCAACTTTCACAGGCAGGACGGAGCCTAGCAAATCTCCTGGAAGTTTGCGCTACAGTTACAAAGAGAGTTTTGGGTCAGCTGTAGCACGAAATGTCAGTGGTTTTCCTCAGTATCCTTCAGGACAAGAAAAGGGGGATTTTGCCAGCCACGGGGAACGAAAGGGTAGAAATGAGAAGTTCCCAAGCCTTCTACAGGAAGTACTTCAGGGTTACCACCACCATCCTGACAGAAGGTATCCTAGAAGTGCTCAGGAACATCAAGGGATGACTAGTGCCCTGGAAGGAACTGCAAGGCCCAACATCTTAGTCAGTCAAACCAATGAATTAGCCAGCAGGGGCCTTCTGAACAAGAGCATTGGATCCCTGTTAGAAAATCCCCATTGGGGACCATGGGAAAGGAAGTCAAGCAGCACAGCTCCTGAAATGAAACAGATCAATTTGTCTGACTATCCCATTTCCAGAAAGTTTGAGATAGAACCTCCATCATCAGCCCATGAGCCTGGGGGCTCCCTTTCTGAAAGGAGGTCAGTGATCTGTGATATTTCTCCACTAAGACAGATTGTCAGGGATCCAGGGGCCCACGCATTGGGACACATGGGTGCTGATGCCCGAATTGGGAGGAACGAGCGTCTCAACCCAAGTTTAAGTCAGTCAGTCATTCTTCCAGGTGGGTTGGTGTCCATGGAAACAAAGCTTAAATCCCAGAGTGGGCAGATAAAAGAGGAAGACTTTGAACAATCCAAATCTCAAGCTAGTTTCAACAAGAAATCTGGCGACCACTGCCATTCTACCAGCATCAAGCATGAGTCTTATCGTGGCAATGTCAGCCCTGGAGCAGCAGCCCATGATTCCATTTCAGACTATGGCCCCCAAGACAGTAGGTCCACACCAATGAGGCGGGTGCCTGGTAGAGTTGGTAGCCGGGAGACTATGAGGGGTCGGTCTTCTTCTCAGTACCATGACTTTGCAGAAAAACTGAAGATATCTCCAGGCAGGAGCAGAGGTCCAGGGGGAGACCCTCATCATCTGAACCCACACATGACTTTTTCAGAGAGGGCCAATAGGAGTTCTTTACATGCTCCTTTTTCTCCCAACTCAGAAAGCCTGGCCTCTGCTTACCACACAAACACCAGGGCGCATGCTTATGGGGACCCTAATACTGGTTTGAATTCCCAGCTCCATTATAAGAGACAGATATACCAACAGCAACAAGAGGAGTATAAAGATTGGACCAGCAGTTCTGCTCAGGGAGTGATTGCTGCTGCACAGCATAGGCAAGAAGGGCCACGGAAGAGCCCACGGCAGCAGCAGTTTCTTGACAGAGTACGGAGCCCCCTGAAAAATGACAAAGATGGTATGATGTATGGTCCACCAGTAGGGACGTACCATGACCCAAGCACTCAGGAAGCTGGGCGCTGTCTCATGTCTAGTGATAGTTTGCCTACCAAAGGCATGGAATTGAAGCACAGCTCTCAGAAGTTACAAGAATCTTGTTGGGATCTTTCTCGGCAGACTTCTCCAGCCAAAAGCAGTGGTCCTCCAGGAATGTCTAATCAGAAAAGGTATGGGCCACCCCATGAGACAGATGGACATGTACTAACTGAATCTACCCAGTCATCCAAACCTAGTAATGTAATGCTACGGCTTCCAGGTCAAGAAGATCATTCTTCTCAAAATCCCTTAATCATGCGGAGGCGGGTCCGTTCTTTTATCTCTCCTATTCCCAGTAAGAGACAGTCCCAAGATGTAAAAAACAGTAACACCGATGATAAAGGGCGCCTCCTTCACCCATCCAAGGAAGGTGCTGATAAGGCATACAATTCCTACACCCATCTTTCTCACAGTCAGGATATCAAGTCTATTCCGAAGAGAGATGCCTCCAAGGATCTTCCAAACCCAGACAATAGAAACTGTCCTGCTGTTACCCTCACGAGCCCTGCTAAGACCAAAATACTGCCCCCACGGAAGGGACGGGGATTGAAATTGGAAGCTATAGTTCAGAAGATCACATCCCCAAATATTAGGAGGAGTGCATCCACAAATAGTGCTGAGGCTGGGGGAGACACAGTCACACTGGATGATATACTGTCTCTGAAGACTGGTCCTCCTGAAGGTGGGGCTGTGGTTACTCAAGAGACTGAGATGGAGAAGAGAAAAGGTGAGCTTACTGACCTAGTCAGTGCAACTAACCAGGAATCAAATGTTGAAAAGCCTCTCCCAGGGCCTTCTGAAGACTGGCGTGGCAGTGGGGATGATAAAGTCAAGACCGAGGTACGTGCAGAAACGGCTCCTGCTGGAAAGGAACCTTCTGGTAGTATGGCATCCATAGCTTCACAGAAGCCTGCTGGTAACCAAGGAAGACCAGATGGTTCCCTGGGTGGGGCAGCACCACTAATCTTTCCTGACTCAAAGAATGTAGCTCCAGTGGGCATATTGGCTCCTGAGGCAAACCCCAAGGCTGAAGAGAAAGAGAATGAAACAGTCATGATTTCACCCAAACAAGAAAGTTTCCCCCCAAAAGGGTATTTCCCATCAGGAAAGAAAAAGGGGAGACCCATCGGTAGTGTGAATAAGCAAAAGAAGCAGCAACAGCCACCACCTCCACCCACTCAACCTCCTCAGATACCAGAAGGTTCTGCAGATGGAGAGCCAAAGCCAAAAAAGCAGAGGCAAAGGAGGGAGAGAAGGAAGCCTGGGGCCCAGCCAAGGAAGCGGAAAACCAAACAAGCAGTTCCCATCGTAGAACCTCAAGAACCAGAGATCAAACTAAAGTATGCTACCCAGCCTCTAGATAAAGCTGATGCCAAGAACAAATCTTTTTTCCCTTATATCCATGTAGTAAATAAGTGTGAACTTGGAGCTGTTTGTACAATCATCAATGCTGAAGAAGAAGAACAGACCAAATTGGTGAGGAGCCGGAAGGGTCAGAGATCTCTGACCCCTCCCCCCAGCAGCACGGAAAGCAAGGTGCTCCCAGCTTCATCCTTTATGCTACAGGGGCCTGTGGTAACAGAATCTTCTGTTATGGGGCACCTAGTTTGTTGTCTCTGTGGCAAGTGGGCCAGTTACCGGAACATGGGTGATCTTTTTGGACCCTTTTATCCCCAGGATTATGCAGCCACTCTTCTGAAGAATCCACCTCCTAAGAGGTCCACAGAAATGCAGAGCAAGGTCAAGGTTCGGCACAAAAGTGCTTCTAATGGTTCTAAAACAGACACTGAGGAGGAGGAGGAGCAGCAGCAGCAGAAGGAGCAGAGGAGCCTGGCTGCTCATCCTAGGTTCAAGCGGCGCCACCGCTCAGAAGACTGTGGTGGAGGCCCTCGGTCCCTGTCCAGGGGACTCCCTTGTAAAAAAGCAGCCACTGAGGGCAGCAGTGAAAAGGCTGTTTTGGACACAAAGCCCTCTGTACCTACCACTTCAGAAGGTGGTCCTGAGCTGGAGTTACAAATTCCTGAACTACCTCTTGACAGCAACGAATTTTGGGTCCATGAGGGTTGTATTCTCTGGGCCAATGGAATCTACCTGGTCTGTGGCAGGCTCTATGGCCTGCAGGAAGCGCTGGAAATTGCCAGAGAGATGGTGAGTAGGAAAAACTCATTACAAGCTTGGGTTCTGGTTACTTCACTTTGGCTTTGTTTCTTGTACCTTAAGTCTTTATTTTTATGGATCATTAGTTCTTTCCTTGACCCAAATGATAAACAGAAAAGGGAAGTATTTTGGAAAGGAGTAGCTTATATTTTCATCAGTAATGTCTCTGTAGATTGTAAACGAATGTTTTTGCCTATATAGCTTTGAGGAAACAAGGGTCCCTGTTTTATCCCTTCTCAACCTTGATCCCTGCTTGTTAAGGGGGTTATTCACTTTCAGCAGTACAGCTTTCGTAAGTATGTCAATTAGTTTCTGAGTAATATTTTACTGCCATTTATTTGGTTAATTTCTGTAAACCATTTTTCAACGTGTGGTACTCACAAATCATGCTATGATTATATTTCCTTTTTTTTTAAAGCATTTTATTGCTTTAGATTTTGTTCAGTTTTATTGATTTGGTGAAGGGTCTTACTCTGTAACCCAGTCTGACCTCAAACTTACAATGCTTTTGTTTCAGCCTTCCAAGATCTGGGATTGCAGGTGTGAACTACCACACCTGACGTTTGCTCTAGTTACTAACTCATTTTCATTGCTGCTGCTGCTTTTTGTTTTGTTTTTTGAGACAGGGTCTCTCTCTCTTTCTGTGTAGTCCTGGCTGTTCTAGAACTAGCTCTGTAGTTCAGGCTGGTCTCAAACTCAACCAAATTTTATCAATTTGGATTATCTTCCCAAAGACTCTACCTATGTCAAGTTGACAAATCTAGCAGTATACCTGGGAATTTGCACACTTCCCTTTGTGGAAGAGACCATGTGCATAAACGTATTTCAACCCACTATATTTAATCAGATTATTGGTCACCGCCAATAATCAGGCTCAGTCCCTTACTCTGTGTCTAAATTTGTAGTCAGTGTTACAGAAAGTAAAAGATTTTATAAATGATGGAGCTACCTTAAATCACAATTAGCTCCTTCCTCTGAAGTGTGACCAGTGAATAGCTTTTAAGTGAAAACATTAAAATTGCTACTCAAAATGTTAGCCTACTACTTGTCAGATTTGATCCTAAAATAAAATCTGGAATGTTATAATTGGAACAGATAAAATAAATGTGATGTCTTTTCTAATCCCCCTCCTTTCACAATTTAGTGATTGAATGGTTAAAAACCAACCAAACAAACAAAAAAAAAACAATAACAATAACAAAAATCCCCGAGCATTTCAGAGCCCTTGATATGGTTCAGCAGGTAATGGTGATTGGTGCCAAACCTGAGTTCAATCCCTGGGACTTAGGTGATGGAAATACTTCTTTTTGTTTTTTAGAACTGAAGTTATAATCACAACTGTTTCAGAAGTGCTTTAATTTTATTCTTTAAAGGATAGAAATTTGAAATGCTTCATTTAAGGAGAATGATGTAAAGATCATTTGACTTAGTGCTTCTTTGTAGTAGATTTGAGCCAGAGCTCTGTTTTTAGGTTTGATGTTCCTCTGCCGTAGTTCCATCAAGGCTGCGCATGTCATTCTCTGATAGCACCAGCAACTCACCTCTCTTCAGTCTCATACTGCAGCTTTCAGCTCATTTCCTAACTCTTCTACTCTTCTGTTTATTTTACATCTCACCTTAAGACGAGAATGCTAGCTTTGTATTTTAAACTTAACTTTTCAGAACACTTGAACATCTGTATTCTTGGTCAACTACCCAGTAAAATGGGAAAAGGAAGAGAAAGTAATGGCATTTTATTATACTTAAAAGTCAGATTAATTGGCTTTCAATGTTAATGCTTCTTCTTTCCTTTGTTTTGAAACAAGATCTTTCTAGCATAGGCTGTCCTTGGATTCCTGTTCCTCCTGCTTCAGCTTCCCAACTGTAAGGATTTTAATTAACATTCATTGTCACAACTGTCTGACTTTGTTTTGGCAGAAGCAGTTGGATCTCTGAGTTTGAGGCTAGCCCTGTCTACATAGTGAGTTCCAGTCCTGTCATGATAGTTAAGACACTGTCTCAAAAAACAAAGACACATGGCTGGGTATGGTGGTGCATGCCTTAAATCCCAGTACTCAGGAATCAGAGGCAGGAGGATCTTTGTGAGTTTGAGGCCAGCCTCATCTGCAAAGTGAGTTCCTGAACAGCTAGGGCTGTTACACAGAGAAAGTCTGTCTTGGAAAACAACAAAACAAAACAAAAATTCAATAAAGCCATTAATCTCTGTGTATAAGAAAGTTCAAGGAACTCTGTGGTGGTGAATTTAAATTTTCAGCTTGACCTCATCTATAATCTCTTAGGATGCACTGCTCTGAGTGTTTCTGTGAGGAGTTTCCAGTGAGGAAGATCTTCCAGTCAAGAAGATCTGTCAAAGGATGAATAGAGTCTGCCTGGTAATGGAGTTGTTTAACCCAGGGACTCATACATGCTATTCATGTATCTACCACTGAGCTATATCCCTAGTCTATAATGGATTTTTTTGTTTTGTTTTTTGAAGCAGATCTTTCTACATAGCCCTGGCTGTCCTGGAACTCACTATAAATAGTAGGCCAGGTGGGCCTCAAACTCACAGAATCCACTTGCCTCTGCCTCCTCAGTGCTAGGAATAAAGGTATCCCCCCCTTTTTTTTAAGTAAACCTTTTCAAAATACTAGTATTATAATGGAGATTCAAACTGTTGAGTGTGTGCTATATAAGGGCAAATACCTCTCTACCCGTGTCTAATCCTTACTCAATTAATGAAGTGTGAACTCTAGAGGGCGCCAATGTGCTTTAAGGTAATCCTAATGGCTTTCAATTGATGGACATCTCCATACACCTAGAGAGATTTATAAACATAGGAACTTTGTGTAATGAAGAAGCTCAAGAAAGAGGAAGGAAGAAATGAGTGGCAAGTAGAGGAGTTGGAAAGAATGTAGCTGATGCCATCTGAATATGAAGGAGAAAAGAAAATCAGAGGGGATAGACTCAAAATGTTTTAGGATTTATACTGGACAGATTTTATACTAGCTGGATAGGGCAGCTAAAGGTAAGTGCAGGAGCCCAGGTATAGCTGCTAAGGTTCTAGCTTTTCGAGCAATTGGCTGGGGTGGACAACAGGGTACATGGAAGTACACCAGTAATGGAAAAGAAGAGAAAAGTTTATAGTTGATGTGTTGTGAACAGAAGAAAAACTAGATATGGAAGCATTTCAGTTCAAAAGACCTGATTAAGTCAGCAGTAGGCTTTAATATAGAGTTTTTAAATAAGGACTGATTGTTTTTATTTAGCTTTTGAAATAAATGTAAAAATAGTAAACTTGAAAATTTAAAATTATATTTTAAGAGAAGGGAGGTGTCATAGACTACTGGGGAGTTCAGAGAAGCAAGAGTTGTTTTTTTCTACCACATAGGTCCTAGGGGATTGAATTTAGGTCATCAGGCTTGGCAGTAAGTGCCTTTATCACCAAGCCATCTCACCAGCACCAAAATGTAAATTTTTAAATCCAAGTCAAGAAAAATAGGAAATCATAAGGTATGGCTAAAGAAAGTCCCCACAGAGAAAAGCCTTGAAAAGAGAGCAAAGAACTTGTTATTCTTATTATCCTATAAGCTACATTATGATGTAATTGGAAGAGGGGATAGGAAGGGCAATTTACTGTTTCCCAGCTGAGCTTTGTGTCACATACTCTGCACTTGGGGGGAGGATCAAGAATTCTAGGTCGTCCTTGGCTATATAGCCAGCTTGAAGTTAGTGTTGGCAGCAAGATAACAGTCAGAACAAAACTATGACTGTTTGGGGTTTCTTTGTAATTCTTGCAAGATAGTTCACAGCATAGTATTAGAAAACTAAGCTCATACTCGATTGTGGTGAGAACCTCGGTGAAGCAATCATTTTACTGCCCTAAAGACCCCTCCCTGTTTTTCACAGTAGCAGCTATTTCCCAGAGTTCCTAGAATGCAGCTTAAGGCCTTTGAACATTGAATTGGAACAAGACAAAGTTCACTACTTTACTGTTTAGTCAAATGGATTTTGAAGTGGGAATTGAAGCTATGGATGCATGTTTTCTCTAACGGCCTGGCATAGTTTCGCTTACAGGGAACAGGAGATAAAGGAAAATACAAAAAAGAATACAGGACTGCATCTGATACAGTGATGGCCTAGGGTCACATTACTCCTGATTCATAAAGTAAGCCAGGCTTGGTAGATTTATTTGGACTATAGACACTTAGGAGAAATGTTCGCACATACTGTCAAGAAATGAATAAGGAGAACTTACAAACTACCCCATAGTTTGTGCAAATGAACAAAGTTCCAAATCAACTTGAATCTCAAAAGATAGAAATCCCTTGGATAGAAATGGGATCTACCACTACCAGCATTTCATTCAAAAAAAAATTTTTTTTGGTTCAGATGTCAGGCCCCTGTTTTTAGTAAAAGTTACTTTATACAAAATAAAATTTTAAAACATTTTTGCATTTTCTTAATTGATATTTATTGAGCTCTACATTTTTCTCTGCTCCCCTCCCTGC
>LOJH01018261.1:7225-21175 GCA_001685095.1 Ellobius talpinus
GACTTCCTGTTGCCTGCAAGATGTAGGACTCCCAGCTACTCCTCCATGTTTGCCCGCACGCTGCCATGCTCCCTGCTATGATGATAATGGACTGCACCTCTGAAACTGTAAGAGACCCCCCTCAATGAAATGTTTTCCTTCTAAGCGTTGCTTTGGTCATGGTGTCTCTTCACAACAATAGAAACCCTAAGGCAACCATGTTCCCTAAATTTAAGCATAAAGAAAAAATNGACTTCCTGTTGCCTGCAAGATGTAGGACTCCCAGCTACTCCTCCATGTTTGCCTGCACGCTGCCATGCTTCCTGCTATGATGATAATGGACTGAACCTCTGAAACTGTAAGAGACCCCCCTCAATGAAATGTTTTCCTTCTAAGCATTGCTTTGGTCATGGTGTCTCTTCACAGCAATAGAAACCCTAAGGCAACCATGTTCCCTAAATTTAAGCATAAAGAAAAAATCAAGTTATTTGAAGGGCTCCATGCTTGCACAGCTGTTGATTATATACCAAAATACTAGCTGTGGAGTCTGTGTAGAAGATCATCCAGTCCTAGTCTTGTGTTAAAACCAAAGAAACAGAAAACTAGTGCACATGCCTCCGTCCTTACATATCCAGTCTCTGCAGGCCTCATGCCTCTCTTACTCTTGCGTGCCTCCTCTGGGAGTGCAAAACTGGTAGAGGGTTGGCAGTCCAGCCCACCGACAGCACTGGAGATGGAGATATTGTGCAAGGGAAATCACCTCATGTGGCCCAGAGAGTTAAAGGGGTTCTTATCATCCAAACTTGGCATCTACGAGTGTTCCTGGTGTGTGAGAGCATCTGTCAAAAGATGGGTAAAACCAGTTTGAATTTATTCTTATATTTTTGGGTGCATGTGTATGAATATTTGCACACGTGTATGTGTATGAAGTGTGTGTGAGCATGAGCATGTTTGCGCAGGGGAGTGTGGCTGTACACATGTCATGACGCTAGTCAGGGGACAACCTCAGATGTTGGTTCTCCAGTTCCACCTTGTTTAAGGAAGGGTCTCTTTGCCTTTGTGTATGCCGTACTAGCTGGCCCCAGAGCTTCTGGGAGTCCCCTGTCTTCACCTCCTATTTTGCTGTAGGATTCACCCTACTGTGTCTGGCCTTTACATGGGTTCAGGGGATCCACACTCCAGGCTTCACTTACAGCAATGCTTTACCCATTAAACCATCTCCTCAGCCCTAGTTTGACTTTCTTCTCAAAATTTAGAGAGTGCCCCAGGAGTCAGGTATGAGTTGGAGTTTAGATGTAAACAGTTTCTGGAAGAGGAAGCAGGAGGAATCGTGGGTGGAAGAGCACAGAGAGCTGAAAGGAAGGAAGCCTGTGGCGGGCGGGTGCCATCATCCCGGGAGGAGCTTCCAATGTGAGGAAACCCAGTGCCGTGGATGTGGCTATGGGCCTGAAATTGGGGTACTCATGGGCTGCTACTAATTCTCCCCCGAGAGAAATAAGAGAATAAATCAGTAAAACAGAGTCACGTGAATTCCTAAAGATTTTCTGAAATAAAGATGCAGTCTAACAGCAGGGGTGAAAGCCATTGGTGTGTTTCTATCCCCAACACAAGAAAAAAAAAAGAAGGAAAATGGATAAATTAAATAACATGGATGCTGGTGAGATGGATTGTTGGATGCACTTGCTGCCCAGCCTGATGACCTGAGTTCACTTCCCAGACCCATGTGGAGGAAAGAAAGAACTGACCTCTGCATGTGTACTGTGGCATACATGCAGACACACAAAATGGTAAAGGTGTGAAAATGTAAAAATAATCCAATATGTATGATCTAAAGAGGTTAAATGTCACCACAGTTCTTTCCAAAGCACACACACACACAGACATGCACATACATGAGTACACATGAACACCATACATAAAAGCAGAAAATGCACATACATATGAACATAGATATGCAAACATACACACATACATGCAATACAAGCAAACATGTACACACAAACACACAATCGCATGTGCCTGCAAATACACACATATGCACTTTAACCAAGGACGTCCAGTTGTGTCTGTCTGTCACTCTGGAGAGGTCTGCAGGGCATGCTTCACTGCTTGGGTGACCTCCATAAAAGAGGAATTCACCACATGCCTAGAACAGTTCCCCTACAAATGTCTTTGGTGTATTTTTATGTTTGAGATATAATCAGAGTTTTAACACACAAATTTAATTCCAAGTTCATGGCTTTCAACATGCCAGATAAGTAGTGAGGGCTGCTCCGGTCACATTTCCAACTCGTGAATTTAACATTTTCTGACGACTGTTTTGAAACATGTATAAAGTTTTAATTTAAGGTCTGCTAAAGCTCAAAATTGTCATGGGGAAGAGAGGCCATAATTTCTAATTATAAAATATAGGGGATGATAAATTCAAATGACCTTTTCAGGAACGTTTATGGCCAGGCCACCTTGGAGCAGGATTTTATGAGGTTTGGGCATGTGAGGCCACCAAAGCCCCCTGCAGATATTCAGAGTAGAGAAGGTCATACTCTGTTCCCTCAATGCCTTCGGGGTCCCCAACATAGGTTCCCATTTCTGAATGAAGAGGGTGCCTTCATTCTGACTGAGTGAAACTGCTTATCCACATTAGACTGTTCATTTGCAGGGGGACACTGAGTCCCCTGGCATTGAGTGAACTAATCCAAGGTCACCCCAGGCAATGACAGTGGCAGAATCAAGTCTCTTGTGATTGCCATTCTCTGTAGCCAGCGCTGTAGCTGGCCCTTGTTAATTTGTTTTCTTACATGCTGAAACAGCATGTAAGTTGCATGCCTTCCTGTCCCAACTAGTTTAAACAAACGACAAAGATACTGTTGCTGTCCTGTGCCGGATCAATGTGACCTTGCTCTAATCCAAGCCAAGTTTCAGCATCCTTGTCACAACAGGAGCAATCAGTCCCTGGGCTTCCTTTTCTGAAACCTCATCCTTCATATCTCAAGCAAATGCACATGTGCATATACCTACAGACACACACTCCCCTCCAACATACACATGTGTGTGGTCACACATATATGCATACATAAACACATGGGCATATGCTGTATTCCTCTCCCTAACATGTACACACAGGTGCACATGCTCTCTTTTCTCTCCCTTGCACACATGAGTGTGCACACCTGCAGCCGTTCCTTGGCTGTCTTCTGCAATAGCTTGCTACTTGGCAGCTGCCTTCAAAACCAAATCAATTATGGCCATCATTTCCTTGGGACATCCCTTTGCTTCCCACTGCCACCAGCAGGAAATCTAAACTTAGTATGTGTTTCTGTGTCAGCCTCAGGAGGCTTGCCCACCTCTTTCCATAGTTCCCAAACCTACACACATTGTTCACCAGCCCAGTGTCTTTTCCTAAAGGACACCAACCTGACCTCCTGTCTGTGTTTCACAGGAGCAATCACAGCCCTTCACCCTGAAGTCAATTCTCACCTTGGAGGTTCAGGCCTCTCATTTCAGATGTGAGATCTCCATATAGAAGCAGAGCTGAGACACAGAGGAGAGGCCAGGGATAAAGTCATTGAGTCTTCTGGATCTAGTTAAGCCTGAACAAGCCGAAGACACTCACATAAATGAGTTAATACTTTCTTACTTCGCTAAGCAGATTTGAATGGGTTGCTCTTCGACTTTCTGAAATCAAGGATACCAGGCCCTGAGCTTCTGCCACAGGTACCGTCCCAGTGCAGGGGTTTAAGCACCCTTTAGCCAGTGGCATGGCTCCAGATGCAGCCAGTCTTACCCACTGGTAAGTGGTAAGTGCAAGGAGCCCTTTGGGAACTGTGCAGAAGGGGCAAAGTCAAAAGCACCATGTGACACCACTATACCCAGCCATCTCCACCATAGATTTCCTGGAACTGGCCCCCAGAACACAGTACTGGGAGAGCTGGTCTATTTATTAGTCATGTCTAGGTGGGCTGCTTCTGTCTTCCTTCAATGTTCATACCCATTTTCCCACTAGAGCTCTGCAGCATGGTGCTGGTGTGACCCCCACCATGCTGGGGTCCTCACCCATTGAGAGCATTCTTAGAACAGGCCGCTTTCTCAGCAACTGCTCAGAGACTTTGAAGCATGCTTGGTAAGAAAGCCTGGCTACATGCTTGTCCCTATTCTCTTATTCAACATCCCCAGAGCTGTGAGCAATGGTGAGCACTGGGACTTGTGTTTGACTGACATTGCGATTCATGGATGCGTATGTTTCTATCATGGCCATTATCCCAAGACCATCTTTTATCTTGCCCTGCTCTGGCTTGTGGAACCATGTCTAGACTCTTCTCCCTTTAACATTACCAAGTAGGCTGGGACAGATTTCTGTCCTCACCTTCCCCTACAAAAAGATGCTCCAGTCTTATATGGTAAAGTTTGGCTCCAGACCTTGACCGATGAATAGCTCATTTCCGCAGACAGCAGAAAGGTCAATAATCTCAAATATTCCATGGGTCAGCACCAGGATGCCCACTGATAAGAAAATACAGGATGAGCCCCAATTCCACTAGACTCAGCACCACTACTTACCTCCTCTCCGATAATATCTGTGTCTGTTTTCTTTGTCTCTGGAAACCCTGACTCTCAAAGACGTGAAACAATTACAGTTAAGGCTGCAGAGAAACAATGCTGATCTTGTCACTGGAAACATGAATACTGACAGTATCCTAATAGTCTTTCTTATCATCCTGATGGAATGCCTAGCAAGAAGCAACTTAAGGGAAGAAGGGCTTCTATTGGCTCATGGCGTAGGAAGGCAGAGCAGCTGGAGTGGGGTGGTGGTGGTGATGCCTGATTCTGTCGGAAGCAGAGATAGATAAATGCTGGTGCTGGCTCACTTTCTCCCTTTCAGTAGTCTCACCCCAGCCCCCGGAATGCTGCCACCTACATTCAAGGTAGGCTCTCTCTTCAGTTCAGCCTCTCGGGGAAAAGGCAGGTGTTGCTAGTATTTCAGCTGATTTTAAGTTCCACAAGCCAGGGCAGCATCAAATCAAGAAGAAATGGGAGAAGGATGGTAGGGAGGGTGGGGATGTTTCTAGCCTTGACAGTGGACTAAACCCCTGGTAGCAGCAAACACAGTGATGCCATAAGGTCACAGCACACACCCACCTGAAGGAGTTTTAAAAGCAGAATCTTTCTGACCTACAGTGTACCTTGGACATGAGTTCTAGTTCTTTGAGGTGTGACTCCATCCTCTGCCGCCACTGTCATGGGGACCGGGTTGGCTCTGAGGCTTTCTCTCTGGAAGACATCAGACTCATCTCTAGGAGTCAGTCATTCACTGGGAGACTTTCTTAAGCCTGGGATCTTAGGGTGAGAAGCAAATGCCTTTTCAGCTCCCCAGCCTGCCGATCAGATGCTCACACAGGGAGCGTTCTGAACTATGCAAATCCATCTAGGAAGGGCACCAACAGTGGCACAGGGTATTGTCAACACACCAATAGCATATGATCCCCCAAACAGTTCTAACATCCAGCAAAGCAATGCTAAAGACTCCTGGGGTTTATAGACAGGCCACCAACATGACGCAATCCTCAGATGTCCACCTCTGGAATTAGGGCTCCCATAGATAGAGTGTCATGTTCCCTGGCCCTGTGTCTGAGACAATGATTCAAAAGAAAGGTACCTGGGTTCTCCTGCTGTGCAAGTCACTGGCAAGCTGCTTCCAAGAACAATGAAAGAGCCAAGAGGGCATCTTCAACCTCTTGACAGATGTCACAGGGTCTGTTGCACAAATACTGGCTTCTGACATCTGCTTAAGTTTTGCCTCTCTTAACTCAAGAGGAGTTGACAACCCACCAGCTCACCAGCACATACACACAGGAGCCCTGCTAAATGCCTGATCTAATCTCTCATAGCTTTACTACTGGGAGCCTTCAGGAGCAGACAGGTGTGTTTACTATATCTGCGATTCGACAAAAGGTAGCAGCCGTAGCATTTTAATGTATATCTATTGCTTTCTATATAGCTTCTGAGGGATTGTAAAAAATATTTCCTGAGTAGCAAGCACATATTTTATTATCCCAATAAAGCCTAAGAGCCATCTGATAGTGTCCTAGCATTGAAGACCATCTCCAGGTGACAGTTCTACACTGTCACTAACACCCAGCCAGCAGCCATGAAGTTCACTGTGAAAACGGGGAGCCTGGTTCAGAGAAAGCTATAGAAGAAGCTTTCCAAACTTCAGGTCATATTTTTATTTAATAAATCGAGGTTCCGTGAAACAAAGCACACATTTTTACACACATGAAAAGAAGCGTTGACATGATTTTCCACATTCGATAATGAATAAATATACCAAGAACTGCATGTGTGCCCATGAACCCTTATTGCGTGATATTTCACACATGTCTGAGTGAGCCTGGGTGGTCTGGGGGGTATCCACACACAGACACATTTTGTTCCTGAGTTATTAATACTTTGGTTTTATTAACCTTATTAAAAACTTGGTTTTTAAAAGGAAAAAATTCAGGCGATATCAATAGCCAGAATATTATTTCCCAATCCAGTTTCTTTTTCATTAGTGTTTCATTTTAACCAACTTGAGAGAAAGAGAAGGCTGAGTGTCACCTTGCCATCGCCCGGTTTACGACACTGGAGAGACTCTGTCATTGTCCATGCCTCATTTTTTTCTTTTCTTTTCTTTTTTCTTTTTCTTTTTCTTTTGTATTTTTAAGTTTCAACTAAAGCAATGACTGAGAGAGAAAGGTGTTCCAAATTCCACCAGCAAGGGTTTTTCTCCGACTCTATACAATTTTGATTTGTTAAAAGTGTTTAAGATAGAAAAGCCCCACCCCACACTGAAGAAGAGCAAAGACCTAAGTGAGCTGCTGGCTGGGAATCCACAAAAGGCCGACCACCATGGCCTCAAATGAAATGCTTAGCTCCTGGGTCAGTGGTTTTCAAACTGTGGGTCAGGAGCCCTTTTGGGGGGGTCGCATATCAAATATTTACATTACAATGCATAACCGTAGCAAACTTACAGTTACAAAGTAGCAACACAGTAAGTTTGTATTAGGAAGATTGAGAACCTCTGTCCTAGTGGTAAAACTGTCCTAGTAAAAGGGAGGCACCATCTTTAGTGGCAGCTCTATGTTCCATGCAATGTCCCCACCCCTCATCCTCAGGCTGAACTGAGCCCTGGGCGGCTTGAGACCTGTGAGGAGGCTTCTCCCTTCCACCTCAGCTATGACCTCTGCTTCGCAGAGGAAGGGAGGAGGGGAGAGGAGAAGACAGAGTGATAAAGAGAAACACAAAGACACAAAAAGGGGGGAGGGGGCTGGGCTGGACACTGGAAGGCTTCTGTTTGGAAAACACCCTTTGATTTTAGGGAGTGGACAATACCATCTGATTTATTTAAGCCAGACTTTAAAGGGGGTCCGGGCTGGGGGTGGCGTGGAAGGGGGACTCCCCACCCTGAGTGATACAGGGTGGCAAAAGTGACCTAGTTTTTCTGTATACTTTCACCCGGAAGTCCCCAGAAAAGCCGCCCCAGGCAGGCAGGAACCTGAGGTCTGGGTGCTCTCTTTTGCGCCTAAAATTAGTTGTGAATTTTTAAAAGAAGAAAGCAGGCTACTTTGGGGTATTGAATAAAATGTGGTCTTCCCAGAAGGCAGGACAGAAGGCACTCAGCCTGGGTCCGGCTTGGCACAGTGACTGAAACTTTAGCCTCTGAAGCCAGAGAGCGTTTAGGGAACTACATGTAGCTCGGTGACCGTCCTCTGCAAGTGGGTCTGCTCCCCACGGAGCATTGCTCCCAGTGCAGCTGGTGGTGGGCGCTGGATGTCCCCAAGAGCAGAGAACCAGGTCTTTGGTGGGAGGGCAAGAGGCCTTCCAGCTTCCCAAGACAGTGGTCTCAGCCCACGGGCCCCACCTTGTGGCCCGTCCGCCTGCCCCCAGGAGCTGCTGATGCTGAGGAGTCTCTGGCCCCAGGTTCAACTTCAATAAGACCTAGCCAGCCCTTGATCACAGGGCTCCTCTGACAGCCATGCTCAAGCCCGGCCTAGTTGAGCCAGGGTCACCTGGGAATAGGTTCAAAGGCAAGGAAGCTGTAAACCACCTCCAGGCCCCAGCTAGAGCGGCCTGGCGAACAAAGAGACCCCAAGCACTTCAAACGCGCGCTGGCGCTGAGCATCCAGATGGCAAAGGGCCGGGTTGTTGATGTCTGTTCACCAAGGCCTGGCCCAATGTTCTGCATCCTTGAGCCCTCCTGCCGAAGCTACCCACCAGTGCCCAGAGCAGGGGACTTTAGGAAGGGTCTGCCTCTCCCTATTCTCCGTGTTCGGGGTTCACCACCCGCCTACAAACGAAGCAGAGTGCAGAGGCTGAGGCTGAGCCCTAAACCTGGACCCAGGGCAGGGCCAGGCAGGCGGGCGTGGCACCCGGCGCTCCCGCAGAGGCTCGCTGTGGTACCTAGGCTTAAGGCATTTAGAGGTAGGTTCCGAAAAGATGTCCAAACCGAAGTTCACCCAGAAGGTCGAAATTAAAAAGGGTCCCCCAACTGCATTCTGGCCGGAGAGGTGCGGCGTCTCTATGGATTCTAGAGGCAAGACTGTGGAGGTGGATATCTCTGCCGACACGCGAGTGTCTGCCCTGCCCGGGGTCGCGAGTGTCTGCCCTGCCCGGGGTCGTGGCTCTCTGCTTGCCTGCACAGCTCCATTCACTGCGGGCAGGATCGCGTTGCTGACGGTGAGGTCTCAGTGCGCGCCCCAAGAGGCTCCCAGCTGCGTCCTTGGTCCACGGAGCACATCTGGGCTTGGACTCGCCTCCTCCACCTCTCGTGGAGATCCTGAACCCTGGCAGGGACCAAATCTGCTCCACGAGGCTCAGACAAAGCCAGGACCGGTTGAGTCTAGGATCAGCACCGCTGATTAGCGGCCCGCGCCTTAGGTAGCAGCACAGACTGCACGCGGGGACCCGGCCTCCGAGATGCCGGCCATAGTCAGGGCCGAAAAAGAGGAGACAAAACTGAAAGTGCCGCCCCCCCTCCTTGGGGGGGGCGGCCGGCGAAGGCCCCAGAACTTGTCCTGCCCCTGGCCACCGTGGCCAATCAGCGAGCCGCCCTCGTTCCTGACAGCTATTTAGCAACCCAGCCGGGATAGAGTTTCCAAAAAAGTTAGAATAACTTCCTCTCCCGGAGACCTCGGTTTTGCACAAGCCGGCCTCGAAATTAGAGACTTTGCAGGCGACCCAGGAGCCTGTGCTCCGCGGTCGCGGGCTTGGCCAGTGGCGTGCGCTCGGCGCCCCCCAGCCCCACGCGCGCCGGGCGGGCGCCATGGAGGAGGGATCCAGCTCGCCTGTGTCCCCCGTGGACAGTCTGGGCACCAGCGAGGAAGAGCTGGAGCGGCAGCCCAAGCGCTTCGGCCGGAAGCGGCGCTACAGCAAGAAGTCAAGCGAAGATGGCAGCCCGACCCCAGGCAAGCGGGGCAAGAAGGGCAGTCCAAGCGCGCAGTCCTTCGAGGAGTTGCAGAGCCAGCGCATCCTGGCCAACGTGCGCGAGCGTCAGCGCACTCAGTCGCTCAATGAGGCCTTCGCCGCGCTGCGCAAGATCATCCCCACGCTCCCCTCTGACAAGCTCAGCAAGATCCAGACGCTCAAGCTGGCCGCCAGGTACATAGACTTCCTCTACCAGGTTCTGCAGAGCGACGAGATGGACAATAAGATGACCAGCTGCAGCTACGTGGCTCACGAGCGTCTCAGCTACGCCTTCTCCGTGTGGCGCATGGAGGGAGCGTGGTCCATGTCCGCCTCCCACTAGCGCCGCGCCACCCACCTCCGGACCCGCACGCCAGGGTAGGTGCTGCGTGTGATGGGCACCCACTACGCACGGGTTGGTGGGCGGGCGGGCCAGAGCATCCTTCATCGTGGAGATCCCTCAGGCCACCGCACGGGAAGGGTTGAGTTTTTCCACCCTGCAAGAATTGGCGAGAGATGGGAAAATTCCTCTGTCCCAGAGGCACGTCCGAGGCCTTTTGCCAGGGGCATCAGTTCGGAACCCTCGGGCTAGCGGCTCCCAAGCAGGGTCCTAATACACTTCTTGGACAAATGTTCACACTTCCATCTTTGGTAGTTCGGTGTCTATGGGTGACCCTGTGGGGAGCAGCTGTCAAAACGTGTTCTTCAGGTCAGCAGAGGCCGGGAGATGCTATGCCCTCTGGGTTGTGACCCACTTGTTGCTTCGCGCGCATTCTGCGGCGCCACAGAGTCCACGCGTGGTGCAGGCAACCAGCTCTTTCTCACTGTAGTTCCGGCCGGCCCTCGCCTTGGATGCTAGAGCGTTCGAGCCCTACTTAGCCCGCCCATTAGGTACAATGATGCCGGCCGGTGTCGCCGCGGAGTTTACCTGAGAAGGCAGGGAGGTTTCTGTCCTGCGCTGGGGCTCCAGGGTCACAGCCATGAGAAGCAAATTGCTGGGCGCCAGGAGCGCAGGAGACCCCAAGTACTCAGGCCTGGGTGGATACAGCGACATGGAGTCGCAGGATACAGGCAGGCAGGTGAATCTTATCTAGAGGTGGGCGCCTATCCTACCAGTCTTGAACTTGGAAAGACACAGAGGGGTCTTGCGGGCGCTGCAGCAAGCAACCGCAAGGGATCCAGTGGGGTAACAGGTCTGAGCATGGTGTGGCGGGGGAGGTGAAGAAGCAGTGAGCGCTAGGCCCTGCCTGGGGAGAAAGGCACTGGACACCGCCTAGCCCTGGAAGGTGTGTTTCTCTCTGGAAGAGCATTTAGGACAGGACGCCCTGCACCAGCTGCTTAGCAGACTCTCTAGGCAGCCCCAGAGGCAATGTCTTCCAGGCAAGGCTGAGGGGCTCCGCTCTCTGGAGGCCTTGCTGCGATCTTTTTGGGGAGAGAGGTGTAAAAAATCCTTCCTACTTAATTTCCCTTAGTTTTTTTCCACACATCTTGTAATATTTCTTTTAAATGAAAGTCTTCACTCCACACAGAAGAAATTTAGATGAATCACTATCAGCATGGCCACCCATTGTCCTAAACATCTATTTCTATTTTTATCATTTTATAATATCTTGGAAGTTGCAGCTCTGGCTATAAAATGTTGGTCTCATACAATGGGTTTTCTTTCTTTCTTTTTTTCTTTCTTTCTTCTTTTCTTCCTTCTTTTCTTTCATCCTTTATTCTTATCACCAAAAATTGTTTTGATGAAATAACCCCCGGAATCATGACCATTTTATAGTCCTTAAGAAGAACTTTTAGCAGAGTCACTTGTGGGAATCTTACCCTGTGTTTGTCAAAAGCAGATGGGAATTGTCTCAGTCACGTAGTTCTCTAAGAAAGCAAGTTTGGGTTGGCCAAGTACACGAAGTTACGGAGGGATAATACATTCATTCTGGTTTTTGTTGCCTAAATTATGAGCATCCATTAGTTAACTTCCACTCACGCTTCGTCCCGCCGTGGTTCACAGCACGCCTGAGGAAGCAGAAACAGATGAAATACACCATCTTTTCTATACACACACACCACATTTGTTTAAGGAGAAGGTCAACAGTATTATTGCTAAGATAGCCCTTCGGAAAATTATTGAAAGTCAACACCAGGAGACAGATATTACCCTGATGCAAGAATTTAGTGGAGACATTGAAAATTCAGTTTAAGATAATTGCTCTCTTCAAAAGCTTTGACCTAATCACACACTGCAATCAAATATGTTTTAAAACCCAAAATGCAGTATCTGTAATAAACAAATGAAAAATGTTAAGAGCTTATTTGGACAAAAAGGCATTAAACTATCAGATAACACATTGAGCTGGAAAGCAAGATACAGGCATGTTTACTTTTATATAATCAAAGACAACGACTAGTAAGGTAAGCTGGTGTCTGAACTCACAGAGGACTCTCTCCAAATGCACCCATGTTTGATACACTGATGCTGGACCTGCCTTGGTATAATTTATTACCTGTTGTTAAGGAATACCTTTGTGTTCTTTCTTTTATCCCATTCCTCTTAGGGAGCATAAATACAATTGTAATTACTTTAGTCTCCTGGAAATGTTGCTAATTGCAATTAATTATTTCTTTGTAACATTTCCAAGAAACATTCATTGTCTACCTGGGGGCAGAGTGTCCCTAGATATTTCGGTGAAGTGTATATACTTTTAATGTTTATTGTGACATATTTCCGCTAACAACACAAAGCCTAAATTGTCCTTGACTGTGGAGAGAAACATGGCCCAGTCCACGAAGCCCAGCTTATACTAAAGTTTATTCTGTCTTTCCTTGGCTGGGTGTTCAAAATAGGTGCCAAGAGTCTTTCCAGTCAGTGGGACTTGACTAACTGAAAGAAGTCTCCGAAGAGGCCCAGAGTGTTTGTGAGATGCTGTAGACCCCAGAGCAGGGTCGCTGTCACCTGGCCTGGGACAGGGAAACGCAGCCATTTCTCGTCCATAATTTATTCTGTGGTCTTCATCATGATTGAGGGAGGTGTCGTCTCCTATTCTGCCAACTCTGGATGGGTTTTCATCTTCAACCACTGTACTTTCTTCTCTTCCTTCCTTGCTTCCTTTCTTTTCTTCCTGAGCATGTTTTGCTCCTATGGACAGCATGTGTGTCCCCCAACACCTTCCAACCCGTGTCAGCTTCTCCTGTGCTCTGGAGCCTTGCTTCGCGGAGATGTTTGCTGCATCTGGGGAGCTAGTTAGTCTCAAAAGAAAACTCTTCCTGGAGAGGAGCGGAAATGCAGAATTGCAGCGGGGCTTTTGTTTGTGGAGTAGACCAGACCAAACAGCTGAGTTACCTGAAATACCAGTGAGACTGTCTTAAGAACTTCCCTACAGTGAGAGCTGCTGGGGGGAGCTGAACTTCTAAAGAGCGACAGCATTTCCCTGCCTCCCATCTGGCTGGCGTGGGGACTGGAAGAGTGGTGTTCTGAGGTCCTTTGAAAATGTTGTCCTTTAGGGCGGTTGTCCGAAAATGCTCCTTTTCAAGCAGATTGTAAGCCTGGAAGCATTGCGTTTCCACCAGCTTCGTTCGCGTCTTTCCCGAGTAGAAGAGGCACAGATGCGGGGCTAATTTTGCCTGGCAAAGACATCATGAGGTCCACTCTTTGTGTGCAGGGAACTATAACTCATAGCTGGAGTTTAAATCTGAACTTTAAAAAAACTGATATTTTAATAAGCCAAGTTTAAAGGCTGCACTCTGTGGCAGGTTTTTGACTTAGTATCAGCATCCATCTAGTCTCCCTGGTGTCATTAAGTGTGCTGTGAATGGGGCAGGAATGCCTGAGTATGTTTGTTTCTTTTCTTGGGGAAGCAGAAGCGTGCTCCAGAAAGCAGAGTGAACACAAAGCTCTCCCCCAGCCATGAGTTCGTGAAATGAGGCTATAAAATTCAAAGAGATGGATAAATTACTGTAGCCAAGAAATGGAGAGGTGACTACAGAAGGAACAAGATGGAAGGGACACATGCATGGCTATTTTCAAAAGTCAAAATGAGGCTCAGAAGTCAGACACTGCTTCAGAAGATACTGGGCCTGGTGACCTGAGCCTACACATGTCATAAAACTGCAGGGCACTGAACACACACACACACACACACACACACACACACACACACACACACCATGCACATACAGGAATAAAATGATAACACCTGAAGGTCTAGGGGCTACAAAGTTTAGACTTTGAGAAGACACCATCCTCAGGAGAAATGAGTAAAAGCACAGAACCTCCTGAAAAATTAAAGTCATCGCAAAGTTAAAACATTTTAAAGTATTTATATATATAATCATTTTCCATGCAATGGGTTTCATGAAGGCACTTTCTTTCAAGCATATCACATCTTTAGTTATATTCATCCCCTGTACCCTCCCACTTTTCCCAATTCCCCTTCCTTGTTAAAAAAAATTAAACATATTCTATAAAAATTAATCTCTGGGCTGGGCGGTGGTGGTGCATGCCTTTAATCCCAGCACTCGGGAGGTAGAGGCAGGCGG
>LOJH01018262.1:6479-21843 GCA_001685095.1 Ellobius talpinus
CACACACACACACACACACACACACACACACACACACACACACACCCCTTCTGGCTTTGTTCTCTCCCTCCCTGTTCTTTCTGGGAAATTTATTCTACACCAGTTCCTATCCATGACTTCCTTTCTCCATTTCAGGGAAGTGCTTTTCAGCTTAAGACCCCTTTCCTGAGAGTCCCTGAATCCCACATTCACCTGCCATGTATACAGCGCATCCTGCCCTCTCTGAGGCAAATGTAGGCCTTGCCTAGCTAGTTAAGATCTGGAAGGAGGTGGAGATGTGTTCATGTGTTTCTTCTCTTCCCCCTCATGTTCTCTAAGCTCTTAAGACAGTCAGTGTAAAAAGTGGACTCTTTGTAAGGAAACCTGCCAGCTCCCATCACTTCTGACCCCATGGTTTTCCACAGAGGGAGACTCCCCACAAGGGACTGTCCCTTAGGGACTTCACAGAAGAAAAAAGGAACTCTATCTTCCTCCCTTGATCCCTGTTTCCACTCTAAATGGGTTTTTTGTTTGTTTGTTTTTAGTTTGAGGATTTTTTTGGGTGGGGGTGTTCGAGATAGGGCTTCGCTGTAGTTTTAGAGCCTGTCCTGGAACTCACTCTGTAGGCCAGGCTAGTCTTGAACTCACAGAGATCTACCTACCTCTGCCTCCCAAGTGCTAGGATTAAAGGCATGCACCACCACTGCCCAGCTATTTTCAGCTTTTTAAAAAAGTCAAGTCATACATGTAAAAGACAATGTTCACACATAGCACACAGGGTTACATAATCCTCAGTTACTGCTTCGTTCTCTATAGAAAGTAGCTTTCTCTACAGAAGAATAACTTTAAACCAAACATTTTTTTCTGGAGGAGATTTTGGTTTTTTTGTTTTGTTTGTTTGTTTTTCTCTAAGTAGATTTTTAAAATAAAGGGTTGGCTCATTATTTGAGACACACATTCTTATTGGCTGGTATTTTCGGTCACACACTCTCTGGCTAGGAGTAGAGGCAGACAGTACAGTGTCTACCAGCCTCACTCCAGGAACCTATCCATCCTTTATCTCTCAGTTTCTGTGTATTCTGAGGGCCTGCTGCTCTCCTGAGACTGTAGCTGGATGGTCCTGCTTTAGTTTAAAAGTTAAGCCATCACCTTCCCTCATCAGCCCATACACCATGGACCATGGTAGGACAACAGAATGAAGAAAAAACAATCCTGTTTCAAAACAGGAAGTATTCACACAGAGGCAAGTGGGGGGAGACTCTGGGTTCCCAGGGAGCTTTAGCTGAGTGCCTCTCACGATGTCTCCCTGCTGTTCTTTCCAGAATCCCAGAGATCTACAGACATATTCTCCATGACATATGACCTAGTTTTGTATTTCTGGGAGAAAATGAATTCGTGTCTAGAAGTCTGGAGTGAACCGACAGGAATAAGACGCAAAGAAGAAAACAAAAGCAACCCACAGATGCCTCCCATAGGAACAAGACGGACCTAGAAAATATTTCAACCAAACTAGAGTGTAGTAAGACTGCTAGTACAATGTGTGCAGGGCGGGCGTTTTCCCAGGCCTCAGGGACCTCCCCTTGGACGCCAGCTCCGGGGGAGCGAGAGGATGGGCTGTTAGTGTTGCTCTCAAAGCTCCTGGATGCGTTTGATCGCCGTATCCTCGTTTTGTATTCAGCACATTAAACATAGTGTACACTGTGAAAAACATCTAATCAGCCGCCACTTCACAACTTCAAGGTGGCAGCGTTTGAGTGATGGGCCCCATGATACACTTCTCATTAGGATGCTTTCAAAAGTTCTTCGGCTTCTCCTCCCACCTGACAAATGTTAACCATGTAGGGAGGGTGATCATAATTTCGGGGCAAACAAAATAGTCGAGTGATGCTGATTTTCCCAAATAATCAGAATGACTTCTTTCTCGGGCAAACAAATGCAGCTTAGTTCTCAGATGATGCTGATTTATTTATGGCCCAGGAGAGGTGCTCTCCTCATCCTGCCCTGTGGCCTTATGTCATCATGAGGTTTGAAGTTTCTACTTTCTACTCTGCGTGGATAGCCGTGACCTCAGCTTCCAACCTCCAGAGCACTGGGGGTAAAGCGTTAGAACAGAAAAGATGCTGGAAAAAGGTGAGTGCAAGCAAGCCCATTTGCTTCTGACAGTGGGCATCGGCTTCTGTCTCTGGCTCCTGTGCAGAGAGCCCGATCTCTGCACTGTGTGACATCCTTCAGTGAACAGTTGGCAAGCGATGTGAGAGACTCTCCACGGAATTATCTTCAGTCACTGTACTGCTGAGGTCCTCTCCCTTCATTCTACCACACAGTAAGTTTGGCTCAAAGGCTGCCCAATTTCCATTTCAAGTTTTCTGTCTCTGGATTTACATCTCATTATCATGTCTGGACAAAACACACGTTAAGGCAACAGAAATAAATCTTCCTCGAAACACACAGAGACTTCTGGGCTTTGAGAGTTCCGTTTGTTTTTAGGGTGCTAGAGATCAAATCACTGAGCTATACCCTAGCCGACACAGAGACTTCTAAGGGAAAATGGGCAATGTTCTTTGAAATGAAGGCTTAAGAAACGAAGCTTGGATGGACAGAGAACACTTTTTACCAACTCTCTCCCCATGCTCATGTGTTGATCACTATCTCCCTGGACTTTGGATCATGATGTCTGTATTACATTTTGTTACAGAAAGCTTGAGAGCCTTCTAGAGAATTATTAAATACACAGTCCCTACACTGCTGTCTTCCTGGTCTGTCACAGAAGGTGAAAACGGAGAGGAGATGGATGAAAAGTCTAGAGGACACATTCTAAAGATCAACACCTCCCACAGATAACAGGCCTTCCACAAATGTTAACTGGTTAAATAGGAAAGGATGGGAGTCTGTATGGACCAAGTATTCTGGATAGTTACTTAAGGAAATTTCTACAGGCTTGTACCAGTCTAACCTATTTCTATCAGGGAAAATGGACGTGGCTCTTGATTTGAAATAAATAAATTCAGGGGCACACACATACACACACATGCATGCACATGTGTATACATATCAATTGCACTAGCGTCACAAAAGACAGCTCCTTTTTTTGAGATGGGGTCTCTCTTTGTAGCTCTGGCTGTCCTAGAGCTCACTATATAGACCAGGCTGGCCTCAGATTCAGAGATCTGCTTGCCTCTGTCTCTCAATGGCAGGGATTAAAGGTGAACATCACCATTCCAAGTAAGATGACTCTTACTATTGAGAAATTGCCAAGTTTTAAATCTGGAAGAACCTCAAAATCATTCTTTCCAGCCCCTTCATTATTCATATAATGATCCAGGGGTCCATGGTAAAGTTCAGGTCACCAGTCAACCTCAAGTTACATATTTTCTACTAGTAATTAGTGGAACAATAATATCAATGGAGGGGAAATTTCCAAAGGAAACCTAGACATGGAAATTTATCCCTTTTTGTAATCCCAACTGAGTCCCAACATACCTTGTGGAGAAAAGGACTCTGGGCTTTCTGTCACTGACGGAACAGCTGACGTGAGTTAGGAAGGATGCATCTCGTTCAGTTTTAGGAGTCTTGGTACATGGTTGGTTGACACCATTGCTTTGGGCCCATGGGGATATGAGTTTGTTGCAGGGAGCACACAATGAAGCAAAACAACTCACATCATAATGACTTTGAAGCAGAGAAAGGCTCAGGCAAGTGGCCGTTTAAGGTCACACTTCCAAGGGCCTAAATTCCTCTCTCGGCCCTACCTCCTTAGGCATCACTACCTCTACTGGCTTCGAATACTGAAAATTAAGTCTTTATTTAACACATGGACTTGTGGTTATATTTCAGAATCAGAGACCAAAGGTGAATAAAACTGTCAAAGTAAACACTCCCATGGTCTTGTCTACATTCACACAGCAGATACAGTGGACAACAGATATGTAGGCCACAAACCAGAATATGGTATAGACTACAACCACCTGAAACTGTTCAAACTGGCATTACTGAGTCGTGGCTAGACCATGAAGAGGCTAACTATATCCTGAGTTCATCTATTCATGTGCTAGTGCTGAATGGGATATTAGGACCTAGGACCTAGTTGGAGGAAGCAGATTCCAGGGAGCCTGCCCTTAGAGGGTATGTTTTACCCCTTCTTCCTTCATGTCTTGCCATCTCCGCATTCTGCTGGGAGGTCAGCTGTGATGTTTGACCAGTTGCAGGTTCAAAGCAATAGGGCCTGGAGCTAGAGAGATGACGCAGCAGCTATGATCACTGGCTGGTCTTCCAGAGAACCTGGATTTAACTCCCAGCTCCCACAAGGCTTTACAGCCTTTGGTAACTCAGTCCCCCTGGGTCTGATGCCCTCTTCTGGTCTCTGCTGGCACCATGCCCACATGCCTTGCATAGACACACATGCAGGCAAAATGTCCATAAAAAATAATACTTAAAAAAAATCACTGATCTTGGGGCACCCGGATACCTCAATGGTAAAGAGACTTCCAGCAAGCCCAAGAATTTGAGTTCAATCCCTGGGACCCACGTGGTAGAAGGACAAGGAGCAAGTTGTCTTTTTACCCTCACACGCATACCTTGGACCATGCACAGGTATCCCATACACATACAAACAATTTCATTAACTAATCAACGGGACTGAATGACCATGGAATGCACTCTCTGAAATTATGAGCCAAAATAATCCTTCCTCGTCTTAAATGTTTATGCCAAGTATTTGTTACAGGGGCCAAAGGATGAGCACCTAGGTGAGCTGCCCACCCTGCCTACCCGGGGTTACAAGAAGACTTGGGTTACATGCATAACGACTTAGATCTGTGCATTGAGAAATGTGTGAGAAATGTGTGTGGGTTGCAGTGAGGTCATAATAAGACCTTTGCTTGCGTGGATGGTGAGACCTGTAATTCCTACAGTCCCCCAACCACACATCAGAGCACTAGGTGCTCTAATTCAAGCTGTCTTATTTTGTGCCTGAACTGCTTTCGCTGAATTGTTCCCATAAATTTCAATGTGGGAGAGGCCTGTAGAAATAAATAGGCTATTCTTTCTTCCATCTTTAAATTTCACCTACCCTCAAGGAGCAGCAAAAACTCTTCCTTCATGATTCAGTGCAGGGCATCACGCGCTGTCATCCTACCCTCCACTTTAGCTTGTCTGTGTTGTTTCACACAAAAAGAGCATCTGTTCTTTTTATCCTTCTGCACGTAGGCTCCCTTGGCTATGATGACAAAATAAGCACAGGGACCTAGGCAGACTTTGGAGGGGTTGTGACGTAAACAAGGTCAGACAAACGTTCCCTGGGAAGGCTCGCGAACTTTTAGACGCTGGAGCACAGCAGCTGGGTCAGAGCCTGTAAAGGGAGGTCTGCAGCTATTACTCCAGGAATCCCGCCTACCCAGAAGACATCACTATTCCAGATGATGTGAATCCTCTGACTGTTTCTTCAAAAAAAAATTTTTCTCTTACATTTTTCTGTTTTCTGGGATTGGAGAAAGCATATGTGGCACTAATGCACGGAAGTCGTGGCCATGAATTTTCTCCTTCCACTATGCGGGTTCCAGGGCTCACGAGACTTGGAGGCATGACCTTTACTCCATGCACCATCTCACCAGTCCTTTGTCTGACTGTCTAAAAAACAATTTTGGGGGCCAGGAGAGATAGCCTTGAGGTTCAGAGTACTTGTTGCTCTTGCAGAAGACCAGAGTTTGGTTCCAGCTGCCTGTAACTACACATCCAGAGGATCTGACACCCTCTTTGAGACTTCATAGGCATGCACACATTGGCACACACACATTAATTAGTATAATAAAAATTATGTCTTGACTTTGATACTCACTTGGATCATTCCAGTTCAAATCTGATTGCCTAGTCTAAACATTATTCTTACTATTTTCAACCACATTGTCCTTTACTCAGAACTCTAAACATGACTGTTTCATGGGCACTTTGGTCCCCTACAATTTTCCCTGAACAAGAGAAAAGTGCTATTTAATGAATCTAGTCTGTTGCTATTCAAGGTACACCAGGACCGTGGCCATTCTCACTGGTCTTTTATACTGGCAATTATCCAGCTTCCTTTGTAACCATCCACATTCACAGTGTAGGGGAACTATTTCATGTTTGACAGAGAAATTTCTAGAACTTTATGGTATTTGATATGATGAGCAAAGTATTTTAGGTTGTTATATATGACTCTAGTCGGAAGAGTCAGGATCCTTGGGTAGGTGAAACTGAACATGTGTCAGGGTTGGGGCAAGAAGACAGCAGTGTCAAGTGAGAGGCAACACGTGTTCCCAGGGAATCCATCATATCCTGCTAAATAAGGCTCTATGAGAAACGACAACTGTGTTTCGCTTCTTCCACCCTCTCTCTTAAAACATTTTCCCAATCTACTGCTCTCTAGGTCTGGCCTACTCTGTCTTTCCACTGTTCTTTCTATTATCCCCTTACCCAGACCCCCAAAAGATGCTCCCTGCTTCCCAGTTACACAGGAGAAATCGTTGGAACACTGTTTGGGGAGCTTTGTGTACCACACTCCCTCAGACATCATTTCTCTTCATTGAAATCGAGTGATGAGAATGAATGGTAGACATCACAAAGCTTTCAGCTAGTCCTGGATGCTCGAGGGCATCACAGCTAGAGAACTGTGATTCTCAGCAGGGAGATCTGGGACGCTTTCAACTGTGTGTCTGTGCATCACAGAGTTAAGAATCACTGTGTAACATGAGGTACACTCAAAAAGACTGTGTCTCCTGCATGAACATGGAAACCAGACACAAATAACCATCTCTACAGGAGGAAAGGAAAGCAGCTACCTGCTATACATCAGTATCGCATTTCTCCCATCCCATCTTTACCATTCGGTCCTAGTACTATCTCCATCACCATTTTACTCAGGATAACAAGCCCTGAGAGTTTAAGTACCACCATGATCCCACAGTCAACAGGCTAGCCAGAATTCAAACCCCTATTATCACAACCTGTTTCTGAATGAGTTTAAGAATGTACAGAGGGCCTAGTAAAGTCTCAAATGTTATATAAATACTGGCTTCCATATAGTTGTTTGCTGTAAAGTGTGGGGACCTGTTGGAAGTTCTCAGTTTTATTCTCAAGATAAAAGAATGGCTCTATCTGGAGCTGTCTGTGAAGGGCATGTCAAAAGGACTCCAAATCCTACCACAGGGATACTCATCTACAACATCATGGTAGAGCTGTGTTTCTCACAGTAGGATGTAGGGAAATAGAACCAGCCAGATGTTCGTCAGCCAATGAGTGGGTGATGAAATAGTAACATGGATGCACAATGAAATGTTATTCAGAAGTGAAGAAAGATACAGTGTGCTGGAAAACCGATAGATCTATAAATATATTAAGTGAAGTGACCCAGACTCAGAAAGGCAAACATTGCATGTCCTAACAATTAATGATTGTATGTGTATAGATAAGGGATGTGAGAGTGGATATTGACTGTGAGACTGGATTAGAGACCATGAGAAGGAAAAAGAACTATTGAGGATGGTGGGAAGGGCAAAATGACAGAATATTAAAGTAGAAGAGAGGCTATTGGGGGGTAGGTGTAAAGGTGTGGAGGTGCAGGATATGGAGAAGAAGGAAGAACCAACAAAAACAGATGCAGAGTGACTGTTCTTTATTTAAATGCTGTGGGAATGCCTGAGTACCTCTGAGTACCCATGGAAGCCAGAAGGAATCTTGTTGGATTCCCTGGAACTGGAGTTACAGGCAGTTGTGAGCCCGACGTGGGTGCTAGAAACCAAAAGTTGGTTCTCTGCAAGAGCAGCCTGTGCTCTTAACTAGACAATCATCTTTCCAAGACCCCAAACAGATTCTACTTGGAAAATACCATAATGAAACCTAAAACTGCGTATGTTATTTTTTTTAATTGAGAGAAAGAAAAGAGGGCCTCTCTCCCTGAAGGAGGCTGTGCTAGTTCCCAAATCATGCCTACGGATCTCCCCCTTCACAAAAGGGTTCTCTGTGAACCTACAAGATGCTCCTGCCTCCCTCTAAGGCAGTGGTTCTCAACCTTCCTGATGCTGTGACCCTTTACACAGCTCCTCACGTTGTGGTGAGCCTCCCTATCCACAAAATTATTTTTGTTGCTGCTTTATAACTGTAATTTTGCTACAGTTATGAACTGTATTGTAAACATCTATTTTCTGACGGCCTTAGGTGACCCTGTGAAAAGGTCACTCACCATCCAAAGGGGGAACAACCCACAGGTTGAGAACCATTGCCCCAAGGACTGACTATCACATTCTCCTCGCTGTAATGGGTAAAGATGCACACAGCAAGCCAGATTTTGCGTAAACACCCTTAGCGTCGTCAAATCATTTTGCTTAGTCTGCCAAGCAGCGTATGATAAACTAGGCGGCTTAAACAACAGAAATGTGGTTTTTCTACAGTCTCGGAGCCCAGGATCAGGGTACGGGAAAGTCTCTCTTTGTCTTGCTGTCATCTGCCTTCTTACTGTGTCCTCAGGTGGCCTTTCTCTCTGGGGGTGCACCCCGATACCTCTTCCAACCTTTTTTTTTAAAGACTATGTGTTGCAAGGTAGCCCAGACTAGTGGGCATTACAGGTGTGTGCCTCCCTACCTGGCTCTCACTCTTCTCTTGAGACTGTCAGACACCCTGGACTAGGAACAATACATATGCCACCATTTAACTCAATTGGCTATTTAAAGGCTTTAATCCAACACAGTACATACTGAGGTATTTGGGGGGCTGAGAATTCAGTAAATAAATTTGGGGAAACAATTTAGTAATATTCACATGCGCGCACGTATGTGTGTGTGTGTGTGTGTGTGTGTGTGTGGACTAATAAAATCAGCCATTATAAAGTGTATGAACTGAGCAAGATAAATGAGTATTAGGAATTATGCCAGCAAGCATATGAACAACCTTACTATATTTCCTCTGTTAGACCAAGAATAAATGGTTAGTGTTTGAACAGTCAGCAACAGCAGAGAGCCTGGTCTACCAGCCAAGGTCAGGGGACATCTGAGGAAGAGAACACAATGACTCAGCAGGCAGATGCAGCTAAGGGAGCTAAGTGGATTAATGGCCTTCCCACACTGTGGGTTACGATTTTCAATTCTACAAAAGACCACTGGTCATGGAAAGATGAAAATACAACCAGTGTGCCTCCAATTTCAATAACAATGTTTCTTTCTTGGACTCTAAGAAAGGAAACTGACTTTTGTTGCTGCTGTTAGGTTTATTTGTTTGTTTGTTTTATCGTTTTAACCTTTCTTTTCTCTCTAAGTTCTTGAAGATGAACATACAAGGTCAAAGTCATACAAATGAGACACAAACACACTGACCATAGTGTGGGACACAGTGAAGTAATAAAAGAGCTGAGCTTGCAGCAAGGAAGATGGGCCCGAGACAAAGGCACTTTCCACACAAGCCCAACAACCCGAGTTCAATCCCCAGAACCTGTGTACAAAGCTAGGTGCAGTGGCATGCATCTGGAATCTCAGCAGATGGAAGGTGAGATGACAGACAAACAGGAGAATCAGCCCAAAACTCTCCAGAGGAGAACCCTCAGTCTGTCAAACACAGAGACCAGCAAGGAAGATCTTGTGAGAGCAAAGTGGAAAGTGAGAACCTCTTGAGAGTTGTCCTCTGACCTCCACATACATGCTGTGGCACCTGAACTCACTTGTGTGCGCACACACGCACGCACACATACACAAGTGTGTTTTTTAAATAAAGAAGAAACTACTAGGAGGAAAAACTCACAAATAGATTGGAAGGTCCAGGGCAACCTGTGGCACTTGGGTTGAACACTGGCAGAGGGTGACTGAGCTAAGTGATTTGTGTAACCACCCTAGCAGGGATGAAGATCTCCTAAAGAGACTCATGCCCTCCCTTTGGCTACTAGACTAGGGAAACAATGAACCCCAAGAATTTCCTTCAGGAATCTCATGCTGGGAAAAGGGAAGGCTGAAGTCAGAGAAGAAGTCTGTCACCCAGGAAGTCCACACCACAGTGGCAACTTGTCAGACAAAATGAAGTAAAGACAGCTGTGGAAAGGACTTGACCAGGACTGTTCCTATGCCTGCTTTCTGCCGTCTGTTTAAACTAAAACTTGTATCGGAACCCCAAAGATGGACTTGGAAGGGTCACTGGACCTCTTTCTCACACCCAGTGCAAACACACTAAAATCTTTCAGTTTCTAATATTACTTGACTTTTTGTTAACAAATGTTTTTTTGGTTTGTGGCTGTACGTTTGTATGTGTGTTCACATGTGCATACAGTTGTGTGTGCATGTGATTTGGGATCCAGGACCATGTACTTGAGTTACAGTGGGAACATAAGGAACTTGTTTCAAGAAGAGAAAAGCAAGCATTCACTAGACTTGGCTCAAAATGAATGAAGAATTCTCAGCCTGGCACAGGGCTTAGTCTGATCCAGTACTTCTGCCGGGTCCTCTGCATGGCCCTAAGAGGAAACAGGAAGAAGACATCTCTGGTTAGTCTTTATTGCCAACTTGATATAACCTAGAGTCACCTAGGAAGAGGGAACCTCAACGGAAGAATTGCCCCCATCAGATTAGCCTATGGCCGTGTCTGTGAGAGACTGGCTTCATTGGTTATTACTACGGGAGGGCCCAGTCCACTGTGGGAGGCACTACCCCCAGGCGAGTGGGCTGGCCTATGTTAGAAAGCTAGTTGAACACAAGCCAATATGCATCATTCCTCCCTGGTTTTTGCTTGAGTTCCTGCCCTGACACACACACACACACACACACACACACACACCCATGATGAATTGTGACCCGAAAGTATAAGACTTTATTGACCGTCTGCCCCTAAGTTGTCTTTGGTCAGAGGACTTTGTCAAGCAACAGGAAAACAAGCTAGAAGAGAGATGTTTCTGGCGGCAACCAGGAAATGGGAGAAATCGCTACTCTCCTAGGTGGCCAAAACAAATCTATTAGGACTCAAGACAGGTGAACCTCAACTTCTCTCAATGTGCAAAGAAACTTGAGTGTGTATTTTGGCAGTTTCTATCATAGAGAAAAATATGATTCTTCAGTTAACCTCCCTAACCACGGTTACTTTGTGTGTGCCCGACTCCTTAGCCATTCACACTCATGGTTCATACAATAGCCATTAGTCTTCCTCTTGAGTAAATACAGAATGTTGTACCTGAGGTCTATCAGAAAAGCAACGGACTTCACCTTACCTCACTCATTTCCTCTGAGGAATGGTGAGCCTGGAATCCCGCTGGTGAAAAACGAAAATGCAGCCCGAGTTCTGCCTCTATCTTCAGACACAGGGCGTGAGATCTGGGAAATTGTACACTCAAGTTTCGTGAGCCCTAAATATGTCTAAAAATCTAGAAAACAAAAAAGAGTGGTTCTTACTTTACCAATGCATTCAGGTTTTTCTTTACGTTGTTCTGATAGCGGGCTATGGTGGTTTGGACACAGGTCTGGTCGCTGTCTGTGTACAAGAAGGTTGTGAGACCTCTCCGGACTGGACTGCCCTTTGGTAGAAGGAAGCCAGGCGACTGCAGGCTTGGTGAATACTGGCTCTTAAACTCCTCCCTCTTCCTCATCCTGCTTCCCAGCTGCCACCAGGTAAAAAGACTTCCTCTGCCACACACTCCTGACGTGAAGCATTGGCCACCACAGGCCAAAGGAGATGAAACCAGGGACCACAGGCTGAAACCTCTGAATGGGAGAAGCCAAAGAAGCATTTCTCCTTGGCTATCTCAGGCCTTTCTCCAGAATGGTGGAAATCTAATGTGTGGGGCTAATACTATTGACCTTACAGTAACCATGAATATGTCTTTCTATATCTTCACAGTTCTGTATCTTTATTGGTTTCATGTAAGTATCTCTTTCATGACCTCCCAAGTCCTGAGGGAGAATTACCTAGTGTTCTGTCTTGGCAGCCTCCACCCCCCCACTTCCCCTCCTCCATACTGGCGCTCTTGCAGAGAGCTGCAGTACAGAGAGGCCTGAGCAGAGCTTTGCTGGAGCAGGAGCCCTGGGTCTTCCTGGCATTTTCAGGCATATTTCACAGAGACTTTTACAAGGATAATAATGAGGAGCTATTTTTAATATTTTATAAAAGTCTAATGTGAAATACTGTTATCAGCGGTAAAGCTTTACAAAGCAAATAAAAGAGTTTTTTTCTTATTTTGTCCTTTGGAATGGAATTATATTAAACAACCATGCATTTCATAGAGAAATTATTGTGGTTTTTTTTAAATAAAATGAAGTCACGAAGTCCCGTGGTAAGCCGCTAAGGTCAGAGATGTATAAACCATAGCCTTTGCCTTGAAGATGCTCACAATGCAGTGAAGTTAGATAAAATGATATGTAAGTGTGACGTTGAAGGGAGGTTGCTTGTTGGTTCCCGGCCACCCGGCAAGCTTAGACCCAAAATAATCACACAGAAGCTGTATTAATTAAATCACTGCTTGGCCTATTGGCTCTAACTTCTTATTGGTTAACTCTTATATTAATTGAACCTATTTCTATTAATCTGTATATCGCCATGTGACTGTGGCTTACCGGCAAAGTTTCAGCATGTCTGACTCTGGCGGTGGCTCCATGGCTTCTCTCTGACTCCGCCCTTCTTTTTTCCCAGCATTCAGTCTAGCTTTCCATGCCTACCTAAGTTCTGCCTTGCTATAGGTCCAAAGCAGTTTCCTTATTCACAGCACACAGAGGGGACTTCCACATCAGTGTGATGATGTGGGGTAGTTACAATAACTGAAATAGATTTGGGAGCATAAGCTAGACATGAGTGGGGTTGGGTGGTCATGGAAGACTTCCTGAAGAAAAGGGAACTAAAAGATTTCTGGGAAACACTCAGGCAAAGGGTGTACGAAAGCCAGATGGGAGGTTCCATACACACAGAAGCAAGTGTGTGATGCTGGAGTGTGAGAGAAGTTGTGTTCCACAAGACCCCAGACGGGGCAGGACAGGGGTAGGGAGAGGTAAGAATGCGATGGCATTTTATATCAACTTTATCTGAGAGACCATCTGAGGGTGGGTACGGTGGTGCGCACCCAGGGCTCGGGAGCCTGAGGAGAGGATGGCAAGTCTGAAACCAGCCTGGATTGCACAGTGAAACCCTGTTTCAAGGTAAACAAAGAAAACATTTGGGGTAATGGTGCAATAAAAACCTACATACGTTTTTACTAAGCTGCTACAGGAGAGAGAGAGGGAGAGAGAGAGGGAGAGGGAGAGAGAGAGAATATAAATGAACTGGCAGTGATAACTATGTTTGGTGAGACTTTGAACACCCATCATCTGCTCCCTCTCCCTCACAGCGACTCCAACAGGAGCCCAGAGCAGAACTGCAGTACAGAGTTCAGAGAACTAGGGCACAATACAAATGTAAATGTTTCAATATATTTTGTCTGTTTTATACTCTTTCCTCTTCTTGGGAATTTTGGGGTATTAACTGGTTTAAATGACAGAGTGCAGCTGTTCTGTGCATGCCCTAGGAATGTCTGTGAGGAGCACAGGAAGCCTTGCCTGTCAGCATATCATCATCAACCCCTGAGGAACACTTACCTCAGCACAGGACAGTTTATCTAAGATATGTTGCATCTGCGTTTGTACTTATACAGTTTGTACTTATACAGTGAGAAGATAGATCTTTTTCCACCACCCGCAAAAAAANAACAACTTTTGCTCATTTGGGCACAAAGTTGTCTCACTGAGAGCATAGGATACAAACGGATTGAAGGCAAAAGAAGAATAAATCAGATTATAATGGAATGAACTCCTATTCCAGGCAATTTCTAGAGACAATACTAATATAAACTATGTAAGATTTATTCTAAGAGCTCTAGCACATGTCTTTATATGTGAACACTGTTTCCCCTTAACAGGGTTCTCCTGAACACAAGCCACATGGACACATTTCTGTATATCCCCAAAGACCCAGTGCAAGGAGATGGGATCAGTCAATGACCACCTAACCCCAATGCAACAATTTAACTGCCTAAGTGTCAATGGGGAGGTGGGAGCTGGAAGATGGGGAAACATACCCATCAGTTAGGGGCAGCAGAGGAGACAAAGCAAGCCAGGCAAGTCCTTAGAACAACGCCCTGTGTCAGGGACAACAGAATCCAGGCAGGTGTTAAAATAGAAGGTTGTTTTGAAGCTAACTCTACTGATTATGTGGTTTTGCCAAGGCCCGGGGCAGAACTGCCCAAAGAGGAATTCATTGGAATTTTTTGTGGGTTTGTTTTAGTAACCACCTTTAAAGTAAAGCAGAACAAGTGGAAACAATTCAAATATTGATCTTATTTAGTAGAATTTTATTAAAATCTTACTACTTTTCGATGAATAAACTGTGATGCACTCATACAAAGAAACATTCTTTGGAACAAGACAAAAAGAAAGGGCCAGGTATGGAGGTACATCTCTTTAATCCCGGCACTTGTGGGTCAGAGGAAGAGGGGTCTCATCCAGGCCAGGCTGGTCTGCAAAGTAAAATCCTGTCTCAGAAAAAATAAAAAGAAAGAAAGAAGAGGGGAAAGAGGGGGGATGGGGTGGGGAGAAGAAGGGAGAAGGAAGGAGAAGGTAGTCATCAAGCCATGAGATTAACAAGCTGTGAAACAGCATGAAGGATCTGAGGACACGAGGGACAATAGAGCAGAGGCCATCAATGTGAAAAGCTGTCTATTTGATTCCCACTGCATAAAACTCTGGGGGGGGGAAGGCCAATCAGCAGAGCAGGTGGTTGAAGAGCCCAGTGGTTGCCAGGAGTCTGAAAAGATCGAAAGAAGAGATGTAGCACAGGGGGCTTCGGAGACAGACACTGTGATGGCTGACACACCGGGTGCATTTGTCAAAACCTGTGGAAGGTACAGCACCAGTGTGAACCCTAATGCAAACTGTGAAGTTCAAGTGACAACACAGTGGCTTCAGTTCACAGACAGCAGCTAACGCACCACCGTGGTGCAGGGCGCTGATGGGCTTCAGTTCACAGACAGCAGCTAACGCAAGACCATGGTGCAGGGCGCTGATGGGCTTCAGTTCACAGACAGTAGCTAACGCACCACCGTGGTGCAGGACGCTGATGGGCTTCAGTTCACAGACAGCAGCTAACGCAAGACCATGGTGCAGGGCACTGATGGGCTTCAGTTCACGGACAGCAGCTAACGCACGACCATGGTGCAGGATGCTGATGGGCTTCAGATCACAGACAGTAGCTAACGCACCACCGTGGTGCAGGATGCTGATGGGCTTCAGATCACAGACAGCAGCTAACGCACCACCACCCCCGTGGTGCAGGGCGCTGATGGGCTTCAGATCACAGACAGTAGCTAACACACGACCATGGTGCAGGGCGCTGATGGGCTTCAGTTCACAGACAGTAGCTAACGCAC
>LOJH01018263.1:11102-22463 GCA_001685095.1 Ellobius talpinus
GAGAGAGAGAGAGAGAGAGAGATTAGGTGGAGTCAAGGAGATGCTATGTAGCCGCTGAAGGAGACAGATGCCCGGAAACCTTACCAGTAAACTTCAAGCCTCATGGTAAAATCCAAAATAATAGAAATGGGTTATCTCATGATGTAAGAGCTACCTAGGAATACGCTAGAGTCATTGGCCAAGCAGTGTTTCAATTAATATTGTTCTGTGTGGTTATTTCAGGTCTGGGCAGCCGGGAATGAACAAGCAGCCTCCGTCTACAGGGAAGTACCTGATAGAATATTTATAAAAGTACTCTTTATAAAGACGGTTAATTACAATTGCTTCTGCAAGAACATCAAAAAGTATTCAACTTATAATTAGCTTTATAATTTTTGTTAAAGTGACAATTATTTTTAATTAAAACATAATAACATAATTTCCACTTTTGCTTTCCTCTCTTCCAACACTCCCATGCAACCTACTCAGATTCAAAGTATTTGGTCTTGTTTTCTCCTGTTATTTTGTAAATGTGTGTCTACTTATTTGTCCATGTGTGTGTGCATATGTGTATATGTGTGTGCATGTATTCATCTTGTCTTTAAATTTAAACTAAAGAAGTTTTAATATCACTTTGAATTTTAGAAATTTTCTTAGAATAGGCTATAGAGGTAGAAGATGCTTTTCTGAGGCTGTAGATCTGTAGTAGAGCATTTGTCTGCCAGGTACACAGCCCTGGAACTGCATCTTAGCCATGCAGAAGTCACATCAAACAAGCTTCAGCTTACACACTGATATCCACTTGTCCCATTGCCCTTTTTTATAGTAACAGTCTTTGAAAGATGATGTCAACTTGGATATTCCATGTAATACAAGAAATTAGAATATGCTGAGGATCCATTTGGGTTTGATATGATAATGCTTACAAGAAATGAATATTTCCCACTGAAATTCCAAGAACAATCTCTCATTTTTTGAATTTACTCTAGTTGCTGGACCATAGGAGAAAAACAAACTTCGTTTTTAATCGATTTTAAGTTGTTTTTTTTCCGAAGAAGTAGCTGTTCTTCACAAGCACCTGTATGGCCACACTAGAAATGTCCCATCTCCTTCTTCAAGGGCAGAGGACACTCTCAGTGATTTTTGGATTTCTGAGGTACAGGAGGTTAAATTTAGTCATTCTGTTTTTTTTTATTTCACTTAGCTCACAGTACAGCTGCTTCTTGGCAGGGAAACTTGTCCTCTAAAGGCTTTATTCTCTTTACTTAGTTATTCATAGAGAGCAATAAATACTTGCTCTAGAATTCAGCAAGTCTAGGTTCAAATCCCTTGTCTAGTGCCACCAGATCTGGAAAATTCCACTTCTTTACTTTAGATGGTCTTCTTATTGAGTTTCTGACCATGTGTGCTAAGGTAATATCTATGAAACTCCTAGCACAGTATCTCCTACATAATAACATTTCAAGAATATCAACTGTCACTTTAATGGATGTTATTACTGTATACATTAGTCTCATATGTGCCAGAAATGAACACTACATTAACCCAGCTGCCCTACATATGTAGATAAATTAGGTACAGTAATGTGCTTAAGTAAGATATTACTGGTTATTCACATAACTACAGCTAAATTTTCTCATAATAGGGAATTTACTGATCTAGAAAATGGACTTCTTTTTAAAGTTAAAAAGGTGATTGGTTGGCCCATTTTTCCAGAAGTTTAGATCTTTTATAAGTAAAACCAATTTAAAAACTAATGTCTCCTACTTAGCATAGGGTGGCATAGATATGTGCCCTTAATATCTTTAAGGAGTTTTTAGTTGCAAATTGACTTGCGTATTTGAGAAATTGTGGCCAAAGATTGGAGGGGCTATTTAGAATCCTTCGTTTGTAGTGGAAGATTTTGTGATCTCAATGAGTTCCAAATCACCATACATTAGTTTATACAGAGAAAATGTTGCAATTCCTGGGAAGTCTGACAATCTGGATTCTTAGACAAAAGGGAATTGTGTTTTGAGGGCCCAAGAGCAACATATTACAATTATATAGAGCATTTCAAACACAAGTAAAAGATCATGAAGATGCATATTCCCAGAAGCATGTTCTGATTCTAGAAAATTAGTTTTGAGCCATAGGTTCGCCAATCGAATCTCAGCTTGAGAATGATGGTTGAAGGTCACAACATAATAAGAACTCAGAGCTGTGGACCTACAACGCTCTATCTGCTTCTTGCAGCATCAGACTTGTGCCTATCTTTCCCAAACAGTTCAGCAAACGTTTGCCTCCTAAGAAGAAAGTATCAGCATGTCAACCCTCAGGAAAGAACTAAAATCCACAGCTACACAACCTCCCTCTATCTCAAGGGGAAAAGTTTAAAATAACCAACTTTTCTCAGGCGCGTTAAGGATATCTTTTCCCTAAGAAGCACTTTGTTTTCATATTTTTCAAGCTTTCTGTTAAAATTGAAAACATGAATGCTCCATTGCCTGAGATACTGAGTAAACTTGCTCTGAAATGTACCTTTTAATGTCTTTTATGATTTTGTTTTTCTTCCCTTATTTGCACTCTCAGCTGTGGTTGAATTTCCATGCAATGCATCATTTCTTTAAGAGTTTGCACACCATAAGAAGTAAAAATGGAAAATGGAGTCTATTAAGAGAAAATAGTTTTCCCAAGTCCCCAGCAGATGCTGTCGGTGAGAAGCCCTCTGTCTGCTCAATGCAGCAGATCATCTTAACCCTCCATAGGTTTGCCTGGGAGAATGGAACATATTTCTGGTTGTTAAACTAATGAAGGCATTCTTAACTTGACTTCACCCTCCTATTGTTTCAGAATGCACTGTGAACCTGGGGGTTTGTAATTTAAGTCACACATCATTCCACTTCATCTAAAATGATTTCCAATATTCTAACCCACTTGCTTCCATCAGGCTGGCTGCCTATCGTATTACATTGAATGTGAGTACAGAGAAACGTCTTTTGCTTTTCTATGCTTATTCTCATTAAGGAAATATTGTGATTTTCCATTGTTATCTTTCTTCCTAAGTTGGGAAGGCATCCATGTTTTGTTTTTCCTACAGATTAGACAATAACCTGGCTTACATATGTGCAGTAAGATTGTGATACCTGATTCCCACTGGAGCCTTCCATGTTACAAAGAATTGGTAGTGACTCCCCTGAACTTATTCTAACTGGAACATGCCCCATGCAAGCAGTCCTACAAGGGATAAGTCCTGTGAGCTAGCAGGTCAGAATGTCTGAATTGTAATCCAAATAATTTACCCACTGGCAGGAGATGTACATGGTTAGGTGAGTTTATTAAGTGAGAGTGTAACAGTCTGTTTTTCTCTATGTGTCCCCAATATTCATGCCCTGTCCCACTTCTGTCAGTTTTGTATGGGAATTAAAGAGTTAGGCATGTATACTCTACACTGTCTACCGCTTAGACTCTAACACAACAAAAGCAGAAATCTCTTACTGATAGTGACTTTGGGGATAGTAGCTACAGCATACCAGGAGGAGACAAGGGGCTTCAAAGACATCAACCTGGAACTGAATTAGGAATGCTTGCCCACAACTAAGAAATGTAAAGGAGCCAGCCATATAAGAACAAATTCTTCTAAAATTTCCTTTTCAACCATTTACTATGAAATCAAACTCCATTCCTGGCCAAAAATTGATGACATATTAGAGCTTTAGCATTTTTCAGGTATCAATAAATCCCTGTGGAATCATTCAGCTCTTCAAACCTGTAGAAATATAGCAAGGGCTTTAGTATAGCAGGCTAACAGTCCTTCATACTATTTAAATATTTTTAAAGCATTCATTTGATAATCATATAGTTTGATAGTTCATGCTTCATATAAACTTTTACCTACTTATTATGAACTATCAGTTATAGTCAATATGTAGATCTTTGTCATACATCTGCTATTCTTTACCACTAAAATGTCAACAGTTATTATATTTATTCATTTAGGAATATGCATGTGCACACACACATACACAGAGAGGAGGAAGAGATGTATATAAATAGAGAAAGAAAAAGAGTCAAGGAATTGGAAAAAGCAAAGGAATTGGAAAAAGCGAAGGGAAGGATTACATGGGAATGTCTGGAGGGAGGAAAAAAGGAAACATTATTGCAACTTCAAAAAATAAAAACAAATTTAAAAGATCAAAATTAAAATGTCAAGTAGTGAAGCTTCCTGGATGGCATATGCTACTCCACCTTTAACCTGATTACTAGGTTCCATATTGATGATAATAATGTCTTCAATTTCATTCATAGTTTCATTATTTAACCAAGACATTTAAAATGTCATGTAGAGTTTAACAAAGTGGAATTATACAGCGCATGTTCTTTTGTGAGTTCTTTGTTTTCTGTTGTCTTCATAAGATTGCCAATGATGCCTCTTGCAGTTGTCTACTGTCATGTTTATATAATATTCCTTGGAAAGTGTGAATAAAGTGCAAATCCTATAGACTGAAGATCCCATCTGGAATATTTATTGTTTAGGGGGTCTTAGAAACAAAGCAGGAATGAATGTCTTGTTCATGACCAATGCCATATTATCATACAAATATCTGTGCCACCTCTTTGATGTAGTGACACAGACTGTGTGCCTTCAACTTTTGTAGAAAAGGTAAAGAAGAAGCTTTCCAATCTCTCTCTAATGATTTCCTTTGTACTCGAAACACCTATTTATAATTTCAAGAATTTGCTCTAATTTTTTAAGTCCTTCTATATACATGCTTTCTTCAGTAGTGGACTTTATGATAACTTCCATTATTCAGCAGAGCAAGGAGCTCAGTAAAGACAGTGTTAATATTCTAGTCCAGAGACTCCTCATTAAACATTTTGGAATCCAGTTGTTAGCATTAAAATTACACCTATCAAATGTTTGAATGGGATGAAATCTACAGTTACAGGAGAATTTATATTTTTGCAACACTGGGTCTTTGCCCTATAGCATAACTTGCCCTTTGTTTCCTTGATTTATAGTTTTTCTGTGATAGTATTTCACACAATTTGTCACACTGTTTTCAAGTTGTTTAATATTTTATGACCTTAGAATTGTCTTTCTTTATCCTTTCTTTCTGAATATTTGTTGGTTATCATAGAGTTAAAATCAATTTTTATATTTTGATAATGTATCAAACACTTATAAATTAGCACTTTTATTAATTTATAATATTAAACCAATTATAAGAACAAACCAAAATTCACTTATTTATTGTTAATTCTTATAACTTTGGTCTACTTAAATTTTTTTCCAACTACTCATGTACATTAGATAAAAGACAGGACAATGTTGAGCATTTTGAAAACTTTTGTGTATAGTTTAACAGTATCAAATATCTATGATATTGTGTGCCTATCATTCTTCTCTAGAACTCTTCGCCTCCGACAAAACTGAAACTTCCTATTCACTGAACACTGACTCTTTCTTTCTTTTCTCTTTACCCTAAGCCCCAAGCCATCCTTCCTACTTTCTGGCATTATGAATTAGGCTACTCTTAAATACTTCTTTAAGAAGAATTGCATATTATTTCTCCTCTATATCCTGTTTATTTGAGCTGCATAGTATTATCTATGTTGACTCATAGCATATTTTTTCCTTTTCTAAAAGAACTGAATGCATCCAGGTTGTGGTGGCTCACACCTTTAATCCCAGTCCTCAGGAGGCAGAGAAAGGTGGATGTCAATGAGTTCAAGGTCAGCCTGGTCTATAAGAGCTAGTTCCAGACCAGACTCCAAAGCTACAGAGAAGCCCTGTCTCGAGTTAAAAAAGGCTGAATAATATTCCATTTTAAGTATCTAATTGACTATGTTTAGTCATTCATCTACACACACTCAGGATATTCCCAGATTTAGCTCTTATTTTTGCTCCAAGGAGAGTTTCACTGCCTTTTCATGTTTCTGTTTTTGAAGCTGCTTGGTTACACATAATGCACCCTCCCCTCCATTTTCTGCATACTGTTTTCTACAGGTTTGAAGCACGATTAAATAAAATCTCAGAGTCAGAAATTGGGGTACAACCTGAAGATACAAAAAGCAAAACAACCAGCCGCTGGCTCTTACCTTGACCTCAGTCTGAAAATATGATCCTGCCTCCTGGAATCTCAGGAAACTGTGTCTGAGAGCTGTCTTGCCTGTCTGATATTCCCTGCTAGGGCTGAGATCAAAGGCGTGCACCACCGGGATTAAAGGCATTCACCACCCGATTTCCATGTCAACTAGGGTGGCTACCGGGATTAAATGTGCCTGTCATTGTGGCTACTGGGATTAAGGTGCATGTTACCACAACCTGTAACAGTAAGGCTGACCAGAGGGACTGCTTTACTCTCAGATCTTCAGGCAGTCTTTATTTATTAACATATATTTGAAATGCCATTACACAGGCTCTTCTCTGTTTCCGTTTTTTCCAACATTGTTCAAACATTGAAAACTGCTCTCCCACCTGTCCTTAGGCACTTTGTAAACAGAATTCAAGCGGGATTTTATCAAAGGTCTTATAGAATTCCTTGCAGTGATCATGCAGTATATTCGCCTTTGTTCTGCTTGTATTGATTAAATTACAAAATTAATTTTCTTCGTATTTCTTTAATTAACCCGAATCATCCCCAACATTTGAGTTTGCATGTTATCCTCCTGAATTTCAAATGCTTAGTTTAGACTTTTGCATTTATGTTCATAAAAGTATTTGATTATCAAAATGTCTTGTAAATATATATTGGTATCTAAATATATTTTGCTTTTCTCCTGAAATACTTCAGGGGCATTGTAGATTTTTCTCTTCTCTCAGGAATTTCATAGAATATTGGTCCCATAATCTTCCTTATATGTTTGGTAGAATGTGAGTTTCTTTGAGCAGGATATTTCTTCTGTTTTTTTAAATGATTTATAGTTTTGATTAAATATATTTTAAAAATGTAAGACTTTTCTTTTATATTTTGTGTATTTATCAAGTTGTGATATCCTCAGACATTATTTAATTCACCTAAATGTTAAAAAGATTTACTTAGGAGTATATTGGAAGCATGGATCCTCCTATTTTCTGTTTCTGTTCTTTATATATGTATGCATGTGTATATATATATATATAATTTTAACTTTTGAATCACAGTTGTTTTTTCCAAGGAAATAGACAAACAGTATCTATTTTTTTCTTTTGTAGTTCCATGTTTTTTTTAACATAATTCAGAGCAGTTCTTTCACAAGCTTCTTCCTTGTGCTGTCTTGTGACTGGATGTAATGATGTTTTGAGACCTTATTTATTTTGCCATACAGCACAGCTTGTTTGTGTTCATTTTTCCATTGCCTTCCACCTTTACCATAGCTTTTTTCCGTCTGCGCCTTGTTGTTTCTTAAATTATGAATTTTATATCAGCTTAAAAACACTTTGACATCCTACTCTTAGTTTATGAGATCGTAGCTGAATTCACATGGTATTTCTTACACCTTTATTCTTTAGTTCTAATTTTTGAAATAACTATACCAAATAATTGAAAAGGAGCTTTTTTTTAGCAGTTGATTAATTTATCAAGCTACTTATCTGGTTAATTCTTGATTACACTTATAGATTTCATTTCCCTTACAGAATTTTTGCTTACATAATCTCATAGTTCATAGAAGTTATGCTCTTTCCAATCTTAGGTGTCCTCACTGTAGATCAATGTCTATCCTTCTGTGTTTGCTTATACTGTGCATTACTTTAAAGATGCCATGCAATCTAAATAATAAGGCATTTTAAAATAAAGAAAAGCATTTTACACACGTTTTATTCCCTAGTGCTTCATAATTGTGTGCCCTAATAAACATATATACTATATAACTAAGCATAAAATCTTAGAGTAAAAGAAAAAAGTTTTAAAATGGAGGAAATAGAAATATAGATGTTTGGGTAAATTTCATTACTCATATTATTTAAAATGTTTGTGACATGGCCTTATAATGTCCTGTTTTTATAAATACATATCTGTAAATGTGTCAACACATTATTATTGTTATTATTGTTATTATTATTATTATTATCATCATTAAAAATAGATTCTTCTCTTACCCAAAACTTCCCAACCACATTTTTCCCCTCTCAACTCTCCTGGCTTCCAACCACCTCTCCACTTTCACTCCATTTCCTTTTCAAAAAATAGCAGCCCCCCAAAAATGACAGCCAAACAGAACAAAACAAAATACATTAAGATCAAGTGAAAGTTCTCATATTGAGGTTGGACACGACAACTCAACAGAAGGATAAAGGGTCCCATGAGCAGGTAAAATAATCAGAGAAACTCCCTTGCCCACTGTTAGGAGTTCCACAAAAACAATAAGCTAACAGCTCTAACATATATGCAGAGGACCTGGTGCAGACCCATGCAGGCCCCATGCTTGCCACTGATTATTTAAAGCTACACATGTACTTCAACTGCTCAAACTTGTTGAATTTCTCATACTTGCATTTTTGTCTGCTGCAGATAAATAATTAATATCTTATACATCAAGATATTTAGAGAAAAACATGTAGCATTTTGTTCCTGCACATGCTTTTTTGTTTTATATTGTTTTATGTTACTACTGTGCTAGAACATGTTTGATATGTTCTCTAGAACACCATCCAGTGTCCTATGCAACTTCTATCACCATGAATACTTTATCAATGATCTAATCCTAGTTGTGATCAAATCAATACATATATTCTTCATCGAGGCCTAGTATAATGATTCCATTCTATAATGTGATTTAGGAGTCAGCATCAGAGCAATCACATTTCAGTTACAGTGGAGGAGAATCATATGATCTGAGACAGTTCCTCATATTTCTCACATGCAAAATGATTCTAAAAATGAGTTTCTCATAATACTTTATTATTTGAGAACTTCTTATCTATATCTTTCTATCCTCTATCTATCTATCTATCTATCTATCTATCTATCTATCTATCTATCTACCTATCTATCATCTATCTATCTATATTATTTTGATCATATTAATTCATACTTCTCTTCCTAACTCCTCTAAGATTAAAATCTCCCTCCTACATTAAATTTCATGTTCTTTTGTTGTTGTCATTTTGTTTTATAAATCATACATTACAATTTGTACCACTCATGTACACAAGGGTGTGCATCCTTCCAGGGGGAATGGTCAACTCATCAGGGGCTACAATTTTAAAGAAAACTCATTGTCCTTCCTACATCAGCCATCACGGATGATAGTTCCTACGTTATGTAGAGAGGCTCATGAATTCCACATCTCTCCATGCTGGACTGTTGACTGGGTTGATATTGTACAGGTCTAGCGTAAGCAAACACAGTTGTTGTCAGTTCATAAGTTTAGGAATTCTCTCAGGACCAGAAGATTATTTCACCTAATTTTTCTCTGACCTCTGTCTCTGATATTGTTTCTGCCTCTTATTTCATTATGTTTTCTGAGCTTTTGTGGAGGAATATATATATATATATATATATATATCATTAATGCTTGAATTCCATAGGCATATATTATCTGATCTTCAATAAGCTATGAGTTTTTGTGTTAACTTCCTCTATTGCATGCAGAATTTTCTCCAGTGAGTTCTGAGAGCTCTACTACACTAGTTTATGGATATAAGGTCATAAATTTCTAGGGTGGTTTGATACTATGTTCTTTTAGTAATAGTAGTAGGCTCACAGTTATAGCCTATGAACCCCCAGCCATGGATTCTTGTTCACATTGACAACTCTAAGCCTGTTTTTTGTCTTATGGCTGCAACATTAAATCCCTTCCGAGAGCTGATGACTATAGCCTCAGCAACCATGCCACTGCTTCATCCTTGGTTCTGTATTTCAGGTTGATCAATATTGCAGTTCACAGCTGAGCAGGATGGTTGATGGCTTTTTCCCCTTAGTAGTTTACACAGGACCTTATGTACTATAAAATATGTTGGAAGTCAATAGGGAGGAAGCCTTTTCCTCTTGTCGCTAACAACAGATTTCTCCATGTCCTATAACCAAAGTGTGTGGGGTCTTCAGTAATACGGTTTTGACATCAGGTTTTGGTGGGCAGCTACAAGCACGAGCAATAGCCTATAGTATTTTAGTCTCTCGGACACCAGTGACCACCATCTCGGCAGGGGATATAACACATCTGGCACTGGGCTTTAGCCTTTGCAAACTTAATGTTTCTGGGAGGAATGTTATCCGTTTTGAGGCATAACTCCAATTAAATTCCTTTGTATGAAAATGTGTGTGTATGTATACATATGCTTAGGAAGCACATAAAATAGATTTCTATGTTTTTCAAGCATTTATAGTGGCACTTGTCCTTCCCACTACCTTCTGCTCTGCCCTTTCCTCCCATGACTTTCCCATTTAAACCTCATTATTCCCTTTCACATCTTAATATTACCCATGTTCTACTACTCCTGTTTCCTTTTTATCTTCCTATGCCCCCAACAGTGCCTTCTGTCTAGTTTCTTTGTTTCTCCATGATTGCACGTTAAACATACAACTACAAAGACTTGACACCACAATCCACATATGAGAGAGAACAGGGAATGATTAACTTTCTTGGTCTGGGCTCTCTCTGTAGGTATAATTCCTAATATTGTTAAATATAAATTTTCATTTAAGTAATAGTTTTCCAAATCACTTAGATGAAATGCATATTAAAATGGTATAAAAAAGCCATTGCTAAATAATGGAAAAATTGTAAGTGCATGTGCTGCTGAATTGTGTCAGCTACACATTAAAAAGTCCAGCGTTGATGGTAAAATAATGGAACTGTCATTTATGTTTGGATATTTAGTAAGATTAAAATATAAAAGTAAAGGCTATTCAAGCAGTTTGTTTTCGGGGGGAATACATAGTGTAATCATTAGATATAATACCATGAAATAAACCAGAAACATGCAGCAAAGATCAAGAACAATGTGACCCTTGCCTGAAGTCATTCATAAAGCAGCATTTGTGATGTTAAGTGGAGCTTTCCAACACTGGTAAGCTGTCACACATTCTCCTCTGCAGCCCACCACCTCTCTCCGTAAATCATGGTTGCAGCATTATGACCAATAGAGCACAGCATCTTATAAGCTGAAAGGTCACTGCTTTGTTTGTATGACTTTCATAATCTGAAATCTCAACAGAATGAATTGCACAGAAGCTTCATATCTCGCCAAGACCACAGTCTTTGTACAGCATTTTGATCTCTCCATATTCTGGGAGCCAGTGCTTAGCATTTGGTAGATGTTCACTTTGCCTGAGAAGACCATGTGTCTGCACAAGGCCATAGCATGGAGAACACTAAAGGAGAACACTGAGGCAAGACAAAGACAAGAGAATAAACATCAGCATAGATTAGGAACAATTTCTCATTACTGAGCAATATCTTCTTTTTTTCTTTTTT
>LOJH01018264.1:0-17285 GCA_001685095.1 Ellobius talpinus
CCCTCCCTCCCTCTCTCATTAGCAAATGCCATTAGGCACATTTGGAATATGTGGATAGGGATTTTTCTTCTGCGGATATTTCACAAGGGCCCTGATTTGAAAGCATCCCAAATAGATGCCTCTACTCAGCTACCTCTCCCGGCTACCTCCTCCCTTCAGAGTACCAAAAAGACATGTTACGCATCTAGGAATCCTGTAAAGGGCAGAAAACGCGTGCTGTTGCTTCATGAGTCTTACAAAGAACTCACTAAACCTTTTCCTGGACAAGCACTCAACCTCTCACTAACAGTAAAACAGAAGGGCGCTGAGGGTTAAGAAACAGCGTTCGCAGCTTTTCCTCCGGGGTGTCTGTTCCCCAGCCAGCGATCAGAGCCACGCATGACAGGAGTAGGCAGCGAGGATTGTGGGAAATGTAGTCTGGCGACGCTGCCTTGCCCGCCATTCCTGTAATGGCTGCTTTCCGGTCAGGTAGGGTACAAACTCCGCTCCCAGGGATTCCTTGTTTGATTATCCGAGTGTAGTTGTAAAACGCTGCAGATTTGAGCCCTCCCAGGGCAAATGAATAATTCCTTTCCAGATCCATGTGTGAACTATTGGGGAGAATTTGCTTCTCGGCTCGGTTTCGTGCAGAGTCCTCTGTGTGGGAACTAACTTTAAATTTAGTAGTCTCTTTTTGACCGAACTGTTTGGAGTGTAGCAGTCTCTTTTTGACCGAACTGTTTGGAGTGTTTTCTGTTCTCATTACCCGTTTCTGCCCTTGCACCCGTTCCTCACTGACTGTAGCTTCCTCTCTAAAATAATGTTTAAATTCTGTTTTCTACTCTAATAGGGGTGTCACTGGTAACCTCTTAGCCTCGGCAGCCGGAGCTCCAAGGAGGGACTGTTTCACTTTGGATAGAATTTTATATACACCCTTGTTTGGGTAAGTTTTATTAATTCCTCGCAGCTTCACAGAATTATGTTTTGTGTTGTTTGACTTTTATCAGATTTGTCTAAATTTTCTACATAGGAGACATGCTAAAAAGTGATTTTTACTTGTTAGGGTATTTTACATTTACAAGTGTCATGTGTCTTTTTTCTCTTTTCCTAATAATGGGCAGCCATCCAGTTTCACTTTGGTTGATGCATTTCCTGTTGGAATTGCCAGAGCTAGGGGGTTGTCATGAGATTAATCTAAAATGACTGTCTTTAAGGACACTTCTTTGGCGTTGTCATATGTAAAACGACAAACTCGGAAATGATTCACAAACTCCAGTTTAAAAAATCGCTGTGTATTTATATTGTCATTCCAAACATTATGGCTTTTTAACACTTCTTTTGTTTCCATGTTTAATTTCTAGGAAAGTTCAGCTCTCAAGATCCCCACATCATGAATTCAGTTTCAACACAGTTGATCTTAGTGTTTACTTCACTGCTCTTGATTCTGCCTGTTGTTGAGGCAGTAGAAGCTGGGGATGCAATTGCACTCTTATTAGGCGTGGTTCTCAGCATTACAGGCATCTGTGCTTGCTTGGGGATATACGCAAGAAAGCGAAATGGACAGATGTGACTCTAAAGGACTCTTCTGAATTAGACTTCACCCTGACCACACTGAAAACCATTGTGCTATGGAGGCCAAAGCTAAAGTTTGATCTCTCCTGTTCCCAGCAAGAGGGCTGCAGTTAAGAGGATGGTTTCACAGTCTTGTTTCTCATAAAATGGGAGTGGATGGGGTGGGGTGGGAGTAGGGCTTTTACAATGAAGAGTGCGTGCGCTAATAACATGGCCCATACTTTCTATTTGCTGCTTAGGAAGGCGGCCAAAGAGGGTTTCAATTTGCAGAAGTATTACTTCATACTTTCTAAATTGTTAAAGCACATGAAATTGGAAGAAGGAAGTATTTTCTCAGAATCTAGTAAATCAACATTGTTGCTGTATTAATCACTGCCTCTTGAATTCTGCGGGAAACTTTTTCTCCATATTTTTGTTGTTCTGTTTTATCTTTCTATTTGATATTGAAATTAGATATTAAGTAGCCAAAAATTGAAACTTTTATGTCTGAGAAAAAAAATTAACTAAAATGTACCCAACATATCTAATACTAAAATGGAGAAAAGATTTGTTTAAAAACTTAACTTTACATTGAGTGGCATCTTGTTTGTGAGAAGTACTGTATTGAATACATATCTGTCATGCCATAAGTTAATCTGTTTTCGGTGTCCTTATATCTGTGTGTGGACGAATTATGTATAAGATAAATAGAGAGATCACAGTGGGTGAGAAATGAGCGTCTTTGAGGTAGGAGAGGCCTCTGCTAGAAAAATCTACATATACAAAAGGAAGTGTATTGGTTTGTATACCAGCTAAATAAATGGAAACATCTTCTTTGCCATAGTAATTTAAAGAGTCCCATAGCCAACAAATTACCAAGATTTTAAATTCACATTGTTGAACCCTGAACAGATATTTGGGTTAAAATCTGTGTTTTGCATGTTATTATAGGTTGAAGAGAAAACTACTCAAGCCTGTTAGAACTCAAGAATTATGTCAGGTCCTTCTATTCTAACAAAATTTCAATTCCTAAGTCTGTCTGTATGGCATAGCAGTAGGAAAAATGGGGCCTGAAGTTCCAAGCTTGGCAAGAGTCTTCAGGCCTTTATTTGATTGAGAAGATTCGACTGGAATGAAATAGTCTCATTAAATCAAACCAATCTGTGTTTTCAATGAAAGTAGGTAATCAAGTTGTTCCCAAAAGTACATTGACCAATCTCTAGCTCTCCTGATAGCCTTAAGAGCCTTGACAAATTCTGTCAGGAAACAGTTTGTGGCAAATAAAATCCAGAATATAGAGCCTTTCTCCAATTGAATGGATGTGGCTTGCCTGAGAGTTATGGTTAACAGTAAAAGGTAGTGAGGAGTACTTATGCTACAGAGACATGGGAACCAGCTAGGTTTACTGGTTTTGAGGGTATTTTATTTTTCACCAGAGAAGATGCCAATAGTCTTTATTTGGGTACACTGACAGTTACTAAAGCTTGGAGCATGCTCAGGAGAAAGGAACGACCCCAGTGACACGACAGTTGTCATCTCTGTGCACTGGCTCATTGAAGCTTGTTTCAAGGCAGCTCTCTCGCCCTTGCAATTGTTAGCTCTTCACCAGGATGGGAAAAGCTAATGTGAAGCGTATTTTAAGTCATCTAGTTACCTCCAGGTATTATTTTTAGCATATTTAAAATAAGACTACACGAAAACAGTCTTTACTGACAGTGTGTTTCCAAAAGTACTCCAAAGAATGTTTTAAAAACCTGCAATTTCCTATTTTATCCTTAAAAGCAGAGGTGTGTGTGTGTGTGTGTGTGTGTGTGTGTGTGTGTGTGTTGAGGGTGAGGGGGTGCTTTCTAAAAATAGCATCACTGGGCCAAGGAGATTATTCAGTGGCTAAAGTTGCTTGCATTTACTAATGACCTGAGCTGGATCCTCAGTATCCACATAGGAGGAGAGAACCAACTCCCACAGTGACAACATTGTCTCCATACATGTTCCATGATACATGGGCACATTCCCAACCTCTGACATACTGAATAATTACTGTTTAATATAATAAAAAGAAGACTAAACACATTGACTAACAAACCCAGGCTGGGGAGATGGCTTCATTGATAATACTGATTGCCATCCAAGCATGAAGAACAAATACCCACATATAAACCTGGTGCTGCAGCACATGCGGAAATCCTTACCCTGGAGCTATAGAGACAGGCAGATCCCTGAGGCCTGCGGGTAGGTGCTTTTAGCTAATTCACTGAGTTCTAAGTTCAGTGAGAGGCCCGGGCTCCAAAATTGAGAGCAACTGAAGAAAAGCCAGTGCTCTGCCCTCCATATGTGCACACATAAACAACCACGCAAAATGACACAGGAAGCCTTATGATAGACCTTTATCATCGTGCCTTCGAGAATCTGATAAATGCTTTTGATTTTTTTCCTAAATGATATCTATACACGCTAACATTTTCAGATTAGTTTCACAAAATTTGCAGAGCTAAAGCCCATCTAGGCATCAACAATTACAATTTTCTGGTTGGTTTGTTCATTTGTTCTCAAGTTCTGATTTGTTCCAGTTGTACAAGTCATTCCATTGCTTGGAGAGAGGATACCTGTTATGCTGCAGTCAGAGGAGCAGGATTGACAGGTAGCCCTCAGGTGCCTGGCACAATGTTTTCTGTCTAATAAATGTTCTGCTACTTAGATGACCTAGTTCAGTTAAAAAGTAGAAACAACAAATAAAAAATTAAGGTCCTTGCCAATAATTTTTATTTGTCTCACTGCTTTCAAAATATTCTTATTTTTATTTATGTTTTTATGGGGTTTTTGTTTAGTTTTGTTTTTAGAGTGTGGGTTATAATGTATCTTGGCCTGGGGATCCTCAGTTTATTCTAGATGGAGCTTTCTGAGTTCTTAAATTTGGAAGTTTCAGTTCCCCCCCCCACACACAAATTTAGCAAAATTTCATTCATTATTTCTTCAAATGCTTCCTCAGCCCGACCATTTCTCTTCATTTTATAACTACAGTGACCCAGTGGTAGATGGTTTGTTGTAGAACTAACAACTTAATTAGCTTAATTAATTAGCTTTTCTTCTCTGTTATTCAGATTGTGTAATTTCTAGTGATCTAGTTTCAGATTCACTAATCCTACAATTGTATTTTTTCTGTTCCAAATTTATCATTTGCTTTTTCTTTGTATTTTCTATTCCACTGCTAAGTGTTGTTCTTTTTTCATTTGTTTCAAGCTTGTCTGTGAGTGCTCATTCCTAGTGACTGTTTCAGTATCCACGTTATATAAGACTAACATTTTTGTCATTTGAGTAATAAACATTGAATGTGCTCAATGGTAGCATGACAGATGATTAGCAATAACTGCTTAGACCATTTGAGACGGTTCATGGAATTCAGAAGAAGAACAGATCTAGTTATTGCTCCACCAGGAAAAACACTTGGTTCCCAACTCACTGGCAGCCGTAAAGGTATAAGCAAACTGGGGCTGGAGAGAGGGCTCACCAGTTAAGAGCACTTGCTGCTCTTCAGAGGACCTAGGTTCGATGCCCATCACCCACATCATGACTCACAGCCATGTAGAACTCCATCTCTGCAGGACTGAGTGCCATCTTCCGGCTTCTGAGGTACTATGAAGTACACAGATATACATGCATGCAAAACGTGTACAATAATTTTTTAAATATATAAACAAGTTAAAAATTATTGTGTTTCCCATGATAGTGAGTAGAAAAGTAGCTCCTAAATTGACTGACTAGCCGTAAACATGATTTTCATACTTAGATGATAAACAGAATCAAACCTATAAAAATCTATAGAACAGCATATTTAGGTTTTCTAGTTTTAATAAACTTCATTTATCTAAATATTTTCTACAAAAAATGTATAATTGCTATAAAGTACACAAAATGTTTTAATTTCTCACTGACAAAGTACAAGCTACAAAGCTCATATTTCTGCTAAATTTTATTTATGAATGATTAAATTGAAACTATTAGTTGATTCTTCATAGTATGAAATGATATTGTAAAATATAAACAAGAAGGCTAAGTATTTGCAAAGGGCTAATCATGAAGTACTTTGTTAAACACTGGGATTATAAATACCACATTTCACAATATTCGTCAAGATAATTATGCTCTAGTTAAATGTTCATAAATCACTTAAAAGAACTTAGAAGGCATGTTCACCAAGAGTGGAAATCATATCATGTTTTATTTCAGACTATTTGTAAGAATAAGCATTTTATGTCAGCATTGGCACCAATGTAAAACAATTTTATGAGTCTTTATATGTTATTACTTAGCTTCCACTTATTGTGTAATGCTTTGGCAGACAACACCGCTAAAGCCTCCACAGCTGGATATTTTTGATTGCTTGGTTTGGTTTTTTTTTTGCCTAAATTATGTCAGAAGTCTCTACAAGACTTCCTTGTGATAGGATTTTGTGGCTTCATGAAATTATTTTCCTAATTCCTAAAAATAATAAGTATTACCAATGTGTTGTTAGTATTGCAGTTACTCGTTTAGTCAGAAGCAACGAGCAGTTGATTTTATCTCCCAACTCCACGCTGCCAATGACAGTTTTAGTCCTCAGTTCAGTGGTGTGGGGGAAGTTGATTTTCTGATCTCATAAAAATGATTAGGGTTTATCTAAAGAAGGAAGAAAGAAAAAGCATTGCGCTGCCACTTCAGTCAAAGCCAACAGTCCACAAGGTGACTAATTAATATAGGCCTAGCAGCATTCAGGAATGAGGTGTCTTGCAGTTTTCAGTCTCACATATAGCAAGTGAGGCTTGGCTAACACACCGTCCCAGTGGCCAAGACAGTTGTTGGGATGTGAGACACCTTTTTTCTCCCTCAATCCAAACTCGATCCATCACTAAACCCTATTCATTCACTTTCAAGTGTTCCCTCTAGTATCCCTCCATTTCCATCTCAATCTTCATGGTTCTACCAAGTTTGATTCTAAGCCTTCTGCTGGTGTAGATAACAATATCAGCAACACCTCCTAGCTAGTCTTCTGACTTCCCATCTTATTCCTCTGCAATGTTTTCCAAGCCCAACTGTCAAGAACTTTTAAGAAATGGAGTCTGGTTTGGAGCGAGGAAGGATCACTGGGAATGAAAACAAGAGAGAACAGAATACTGGAGGTGTGCTTACTGCTCTAGTTTGTGTTGTGAACTGGGAAAATGGAGCCTGAAAATGAGGCAGCCTAAAGTCTCATGCAATAGTCAACTTTATTCAGGGAATCAGACAATTTACACTCTGAGGATTAGGAAGTATCACAAAAGTGTACAATCACAAGAGCAAGATTCACACGGCAGGCCACACATGCCAAAGCATGTTTTCCCGTAGATACACATAAACAAATAACAACAGCAAGTTGTAATGAGTAATTTAAAGCAAGCTCCTATCCGCTGCACCCGGGAATGACACAAAAGTGAGGTCCAAGAACAATTCTGTGTTTGAAAAACCTGAGGTCATAAGATTCTTGTCCCATTTTCTTAGAGTTTTCTCACAAGTTTACAGAATTGCCCTCACATGGCTCCATTAATTTAGTTCCTCAAAAATCTTAAAGAAATATAACAACCTTGCCTAAACAAGTCTTTATGTTGACAGAGAGCAAGATCAAAACTGTTACTAATGCTCTTAATTACATAATATATGGAGAGTTTTCTGTTTATAGAGAAACGTGTGACCTATTAATAACAATTGTATGTTAGTATTTTCTCTTTCTCTAGTATGTATACATAAGGCAATTAACCACACATGGTAGTTTTTATATGAGACTACCGCATGGGAGGTCAAATTTCAAATTTCATGCAAGCAAGAAGGTTGTGTCAAAACAAATGGGAAGAGAAGCTACCAAGGGCAAAAGTCTTATATTTCCAAAGGTCTCTCAAATGAATGGCCTTCAGTAGCATTCCACTGCCAACTTCAGTCACAATGAATGGATTGCCAAAGAGCTATTTGCTTGGTCCATCCTGCTCTTGTGCTGGACTCTCACCAAGGTACTATGACTTTCTCGGTCAATGTCTAGCCATAATTAATATAAAAAACACCAAAATTCACTTTAAGATATCTGGCATTTGCACACACTTGGGCCACTCTATAACAGCCCTCTTATGGAAGTGGGAACTTGATTGATGGTGCCAGCACTCAAAGAATATTTAGTATTTACATGTAAGCTTGACATGCTTTTTCAAGTAACCTCCAATGAAGAGCAAATTTCTTCAAGCATTTAACAAATAAGCCAGTGCTGAGTTCTGTAATGCAGGGGAACAGAAACAGAAGCAACACCACTTGGTGAGTTATTTGACAGTACATAAGAGCACAGAGCTCATTCCTTGTCTCAGATGACAATACTTAGGCTTGGATATGTCGTTACTTAGAGCAGTACGCTTACACAGAATGATGGAATGAATCATAATGTCACAGTAATGCAGTGAGCATTTTTCTAATTTATAAACTGCTCGGAGATTAATACATATACTTGTTATGTTTCTTGTTTGGGTTCATGTTTGAGGATACATGACTGGGGAGATGTGGTGGGAGTGTGAGGCAGGTCTTCACTATTCTGTAGTCAAGAAGCAGAAAGATGAATGCTGGTACTAAGCTTGCATTCTCCTTTTTTCCTTTTCATTTAGTCCAGGATGCCAGTCCATGGGATGACAAGCAACACATTCAGAGTGTATCTTCCTTCCACAATTAAATCTCTCTGGAAACCCCTTCACCGACATGCCTATCAGTGTATCTTCTAGATTCCAGCTCCAGTCAAAAATAAGGACGAACCATAACACTGCAAAATGTAATGTATTCTTTTGCAACTAATAAAATTATGCCAACCATATTAAATAATGATATGCTATCATGAGATGAGCAGGGAATAGAGATGCACACCTACTATTTCAGAATGCAGGAGATCAAGACAGGAGGACCAATAAATTCCAAGCCATGATGGGCTTTAGAAGAGACTTGTCTCTAAAAAACAAATAAAAGAAACCTATATCTTATGTGCAACCCCAAGAAACAACCACTTTGCATACCATGCTTCATATACATAGTTAATTAAACCACATTAGAACAATCACAGTAGTTTTTCTATCTTTTTTATTCTTGAGTATGTCATTGGTAATTTAACTCAAGCACTATTCCAAGCCATGTATTTCCATTTCCAATTGCTTCTTCAAAAGCTATTTCTTTAATAATGTCACTGATGTCTACCATCTTGTCATTATTGACAACACTAGAATGAGAAAAACAGGCGATCCTAACTAAACGCCAAAAAAAACAGACATATGGTTTGAGCCTTTGGCTCCAGCCCAGAAAGTGTCTTTTAAATATTACCTTTTAGGTTATAATTCAATAGGTGCAAATGTGTGCATCCTTGTATGTCTAAATGGTCTGTCCAACAGATTTTCTCCCAAAGTGGAAGATAATTGAGGGGAATACAACTGCTTAATCAGAAACCTTACTGTTCTGTATTTAGAAATGGCAGTCTGAATTCTAGGTGTATAAAGACCAGTTTTTATCCAGAGAAAAGATAAGAAGTCTCTTATTAGAAGAAAAGACCAGAATGAATCGCTGTGTGCTTTTATAATAGGCAGTTTGTAAGAGGGGTCACAACCACTCGGTCCAGAAGTGAAGTAGGAATCGTCACATGCTCTTAAGTGGTCATTTTTAAGATGGTTCTTATTGTTTGCATAATTGAAACAAGCATCAGTTGTCCAGTGATCTCTAATTTTTATGGCGATAGGTCAACAGTAATGACAGCTGTCCAGAAATACTGCTAATGTGATCATTGTTACAATAATACGCCCCATGCAGCACAGTGAGGAGTTTCTTCCCAGGTGCTGTTGCTAAGGGACAGGAGTTTATGGTTAAGGAAGGCTGCAGCTGCATCCTGTAATGAAAAGAGCTCTAGGGGAGGAATCAAGGAATCAAATTTTTAAAATAAGATTACTTCATATGTGTCCATGTTTTTGTGTTGGAATTTATTCATCCCAGTTCTGACTACACTAAAAATAGACTGCAAGCCAATGGGCAACCTACAAGTTGCCATAAACTTCATTTATTAAAGGAAACTGTAAATAAATAGAAATGCTCTAGCCAAAGCAAGCACTCTTCTCTCAGGCCCAGAACACAAACGAACAATCTTTAAAAGAGCAAATGGAAAGTGAAGAGGCCTTCAGCAAACAGCTTACTTAGAAATGATCAGGAAAAGAATCCGGCGGATGTAATTACTTGAGAGATGATGTGATTTAAATAAAACGAATAGGAGCCACCTACTTCAGGTATCTATCTACATGCAGTATACCCATTAGTGCTGTTGAGGTTCCAATAGTTCTACCATGGAGCCTCTTCTGGGACTCCATATCTCAAAGTGTTCTGGCTCCTCCCGTGTGAGTTTTAGTATGACTTGGGGTCTTTACCTTAAACTGAAAACAACACCCTCAAGTGGGACTCCCAATTGGGACTGCAGAGGAGTGGGGAGCATGATGATGGGGATACAGGAGCCTTGTATAGTTATTGCACTAAAAGCACATGATTGTACTATGGGACTGAAGGTTCGCTGCACTTAAAAGAGGGTTAAATTTTTTATTTTATTGTCTGTTAAATTGATTGTGGTTGCCTGGAAGCAATAAACAAGGCTCTCTAGTTGTCAGTTTGTGGGCAGTCTCATGAAGCCCAGTCTGGCTTCTAACTTATTCTGAGTCTCGCCTTGAATTCTGATGCTCTCCCTCCACCTCAGGTTAGCCATGGCTTTGAAGGCAGAGCTCTCTCTACTTTTTTTTGCAGAAAAACTTAGGAAAATTTTGTTCTCTTTGCTGCCCACATTGGAAATTTTTATTGATTATTTGATATAAGAAATTAGCTCTGGTTAATAAAAAAATTAAATTCCACTTAGTATTTTGATTTTATTTTTAGTATGTTTTTATTGAATTAGAATTATATCACTTTCCCCCTCCCTTTCTTCCATTCAGACTTTTCCAAGTACTCTCTCAAGTCCTTTCATTACCCTCTCTTTTCCTTTGATTTTTTTATTGTTGCGTACATACATACATATGTGTGTATGCACTAAATAAACAAATAAACATATATTAGTTGGTGATAGTGATGCTAATAAAACATCCTAACTGAACAGAGGGGATTGGTGAGCAGTGATGGTGTTTTATAGAGAGTTGTCAGGGAGGGAGTCAGGTGAGGGGATAGATATGTAAGCAAACATCCAAAGGCAGTAAAGTTCTGAGTTGTATGGTCTGCTGAAGAATGGGTACATACAATCACCTTAACCTTCTACTCTTAGTGGTCTCCCTTGTGGAATTTCTCATTATCAACTTTCTGATTCACCTCTCTGATAGCATGGTCCTAGGGTTCCATTATGAGCAGACAACATTTGCCAACCCTGGCTCTCCAAGTTCAAGTTTTATACTTGCTGCTGATTATAGATGATCCCATGTGACTGGATGATTGTTAATTCATGCTCAATTGCTAAAATTAAACTCACCTGTCAATACTGGATGTCTTTTCTGGTTTCGTCATGTGGGCATGTGTGACCATCAGTCTCCTAGCTAACCAACCTTGAACTTATTCCAATCCCATATCCAGGCCATGGTTCTGACTTACGGAGGTCCTTTCTCTGTGTAGTTCTTCCCATTGTTTGTTTTGCTATCATTGTAGTCGTGCTCCTGCCTCAACATCTGCTCATTAGAGTAAGCTGGCTTTGATCTAGCAACGGGGAAAAAATGGTGAGCACTGACTCGGCACATCATAACTGTGTCATACACCCAGGCCCTATAGAATGACCTGTGAGCATCCAGATCAAATAAAACACGATGCCAGAGAGTGATGTCAGCCCCAGCTCCAGCCCCACTTCACTCGCAGCTCCTCTGCTCCCACCTGTTTTATATTAGATTTCTAAGTATAATAAGTGTAAATAAAAAATGTGCATCCACCTAAAAAAATTCAAAACTCTGACAGTAAAGCCTGTCAGGTCCTTCTTCTTTCTAAAATTAAAGTCCTATGAACTAAAGAAATATAATTATGAAAATAGTACTAGAGAGAATTACTAGTTTAGGATTCTACTTGTATGCATCTTTGGTAGATCCTGGCTCTGGCAACCTGAAGGTTTGGAATGAATTTGGCATAACAATGCAAAAGTCAATTCAGGTTTCCCAGAAGGTAACAAAAATCTGTAAGAGTCCAGAGTATCAATAAGGAAGTCAAAATTGCCTCTAAAACAACACTTCCTGAAGTCATAGGACCTCAGCTCTTTCCCAAACTGAAACCATTATGATAATGAGCTTCCCACAGGCCATATATATTTAAAAGAGAATCTGAATAGGGGGTGTTTCTAGGCTCCTGTATCCTACGAGATTTAATTTTTTATGCTATATCCAGCTTTTCAAAAGTAAATAAGCAAATTATATTTATTTCCCTGGAATGTGAAAGCAGACAGTACAGGCTTCTTGGTGGAGAAAGTGTACTATGTCAGGATGAGTTGTGGTGGCTGAGGTCTGTAGATGATCAGCTGCTGAGTGACATAGGAGGAAGGTCTCAGAACCACCAGCTGCCTGAAACCTCACCTATGGCTCAGGTCTTGGCACCCGAATTTTCTTTTCTTTAACACTGTTTACCTGCTTGACCTTGATACACCTAAGTAACCCCAAGACAACAGAAATTTGCTTCTAGAAGCCTCATTATTTCCTCACTTGATGGTGTAGAGCTGTTTTGAACACTGGGAATATTGAAATGATTCATGTTAGATGGCTATCACCAACCATGCTGATGAAGACAATGAAAAGTTTTTTGTTTTGTTTTAATTTTTTGATGGCCAGACCAAGAGTGGGCTCATGCCTCTTAAAAGTCTCTTGGTGACCAAGATCAGATGTTTGGACTTTTAAAAGGCAAAAGTCACAAAGGCTATGATTTACATCAAGGTTCAATGAGGCCAGAGTAACCTTGAGATGTTCTTTCCTGACAGCTTATAGTAATCATTTTAGACATAGCATGCCAATCATGTTTTGCTTACATCTTTTCTAGTTATTTTACTTTACTTTAATTATTTTGGTTAATACAGCTGAATCATAGTTGAGTCCATGGAAATCTCAAATGTATTGTCGAGGCTGACATGACCATTGTGGGGAGAACGGTAGGAGACATAGAACTGTTTAATCAACACAAAATTGAGTAAGAACAGGATGGCATTGCCTTAGTCTTTACAATATGAATTAAGCTGAATTATACATGGTAAAAGCCATGATAAATTTTAAAGGCTTAAAGTAAAAATATCTCTAATACTTTTGTATTAATTATAAGTTGACATGCTAACACTTTGGATATATTTGTTCAAATAAAAATATATTATTAAAATTGTTTTACCTGTTTATTCTAATGTTTTGGTTTTTTTTAGTTTAGCTGTTAGAAAAACTTAAAATACACATATGCTTCATGTTGAGTGTCTAGGTACATTAGTGGTTCACTCTAGATTCAGTATGTCATACTTTAAGTACATAAGATTTAGTTGGAAAAAAAAAACCAAACTTGCATCATGTTTCTGGTTCTTACCACTTCTTTAGGCAAACAATTTAGCACAATGGAAACTTTTTCTATTGTCCTTGGCAACTTCTGTGAGAATCAACTAAAATACATTTTCTCATAATACAATGAATTATGGAACCAACTTTACAAGATTTTTGAAAATCAAATTATTTAATAAAAGAACAAAACCTGTTACATTGTAAACAATGCTTAACTACAGTTGTTCCTAAATGGTAATAATCCCACTATAATCTGAAAATATTGTAAGTACAAACGTGCGCACAGCTGACATAGCAATAACAGCACACTCTATGGCTGAGCTGTTCTTCCCTCCCTTGCTCCCATAACTGATGTAGTTGTGTCTCGCTGGTGCTTCCCAGTGTGCAAGAGAGATACCCAGGGAAAGACCACACTTCAAAGTATGATTTCCAGTCAATGTACAGATCTTTCCCACTGTTGACAAAAGAATTACAAGTCAAACCATTGTAAGTCAGAGGCTCTTATGTACTCACTACTCATCTCTCACAACCTGCTTTTCATTATAATGAATAAAAACTGATAATTATGAGGTTAGAATACAATGATATAATACATTTAAAATTAATTTACTAGCCACAAGATTAGGCAACTAGCAAATGTTAATAAAAATGATGAAGTCATACCAAAATAAACCTAAGTTCAATTTTCCCACCTCTTTACCCTGAACAGGAGTAGGCATGTCTGTTGGTAAATGTGCTCAAAGTGGAGGTGTAGAAAAATGTCAAGGCAGCTCATGTTAATGCCAAACTCACCCTCAAACCTGTCTGTTCACTCACTAAGCACTTAGCTTGGGCTCTCAACAATTTGGACGTTGCATAGTTCCCATATTAACTTAGAACATTATACAATGCACTTTAGAAATATCTGGACATACTATAAGAAAAGGATTGTAGCCATAACATCTGATGCGAGTACTGAGTAAAAGTAGACCATGATTTTTATCTGAAAGTTGGTTTTATTTTAAAATGTCTGAAGATTATGAGAAATGGATAGAAAATAACATAGTTTAATCCTTTTCTTATTAATTAAATGTTTTTATTTATTTTACATCCTTGCTATAGTTTCCCCTCCCTCCTCTTCCCCCTGCCTTCCCTTTCCCCCCTCCATCCTCTTCTCCTTCCTCTTCATTCAGAAAGGGGCAGGCCTACCCACAGCTCTCAACAAAGCATGGCACATCAAATTGAGGCAAGACCAAGCTCCTCCCCCTGCATTAAGGCTGAATGAGACAAAACAGCATGGGGAATAGGTTCCCAAAAGCCAGTTCAAGTGCCAGGGACAAGCCCTGATCCCACTCCTAAGAAGCCCACAAACAGACAAAGCTACACATTTGTTACATGTAAGCAGAGGGGCTAGGTCAGTCCCATGAAGGTACCCTAACTGTCACTTTAGAGTTTGTGAGCTCCCAGGAGCCCAGGTCAGCTATCCCTGTGGGTTCCCCATCATGACATTGAGCCCCCTGGCTCTTACAATCTCTCCTACCTCACTTCAAGCTCAGCCCAGTGCTTGACTGTGGATTTCTGTATCTGCTTCCATCAGTTACTGGATGAAGGCTCTCTGATGACAATTAGTGTATTCACCAATCTGATTACAGGAGACGGACAGTTCAGGTATTCTTCCCCACTATTGCAAAATATTAACAACAGCTTATGTTGGAGAGGATGCGGAGTAGGGGGAAACACTACTCCACTGTTGGTGGGAGTGCTAACTGGTACAGCCACTTAGGAATTTGATATGGCGGCTTCTAAGAAAATCAGGAATAAATCTATCTCAAGACCCAACTATACCAATCTTGGGCATATACCCAAAGGATATATGCTCAATCATAATAGAGGAACACTTGCTCAATTATGTTCATAGTAGCTTATAGACAGAATCTGGAAACAATCAAGATGCCCCCAACCAAAGAATGAATAAAGAAAAGGTGGTACATATACACAGCAAGTATTACTCAACTGTTAAAAAATGGCATCATGAAATTTGCAGGCAAATAGATGGAACTAGAAAAAATCATCCTGAGGTAATCCAGACCCAGAAAGACAAACATGGTATGTACTCATTCATAAGTGGATGTTAGCTGTAACGTATAACCAGGCCACAATCCACAGCCCCAGAGAGGCTAGGTGACAAAGAAGGCACAAAGAGGAACACATGAATTTCCCTGGGAAGAGGAAATAGAAGAGATATCCTAGGTAAAGGGGTCTGGGAAGGGGGAGAGGCGAGGAGGTTGAATGGGAACACTGGGATTAGGTTGGGTGGCTTTGGGAGGAGTTTGGGAGCAGGATGGAGAGAGTAATGAAAGAGATGTCTGATGAGGGGGCACATTTGAAGGCTTGAGAGAAACCTGGTGCCAGGAAAACTCTGAACAATCTACAAGGATGACTCCAACTAAGTAATTTAATTCTTAATTTTGATGAATTTAAAAATGGAAACATTGGTTCATTTATGGCAGTAATCATTTCTTAGTGCCTACCTACCATATGGCACGCACTATTCTAGGCACCAAGGAAATAAAGGCAATCAACACAGAGATCTTACTCTTGGGAGCTACATTGCATTAAAATTTTTCAAAAAGCAATTTAATACCCAGCATCTGTATACATACAAGCATTTGAGGGTGATCTTGGAATGCATCATTAATGGTTGATATCTTATAAAACATCATTTTAAATATATCTTTGTAATATAACACTCAGTCTATCTACCCATCATGCCAATTTATGCATGTTCTCCTACAGTACAATAATAAGACTCATCATGAAACCCCAGCAAGCACCTCTCACCTACATGGTGCCAGATGGCATGAAAACCAAACCATTTATAGAATGGATTATAAGCAGCCTACATACAAAAGTGATGTCTCTGCAGGATTCCTGGTCTCTCAACCAAGTGCCAAGGATTTATGTTCTTAATTCCCATTAGAATTTACAGGAATTAACAGTGCATGAATGGGCACAAATACATCCTTAACTGGGAAGTAAAGTCTTGTGCTCCAAGACTTTTGTGTGAATTTTACAGATATTTTTCAATGAGTACTATAAAATAAAATTTTAGAATTGTTTTAATTGCAAGCATGGAGCAGATTAGGCAATGAGCTAACTTGGTTTAAGAGCAGCTAAGCGTTGCCAAAGTTTAACAGACAAATGCTTCCTGGGCTAAGTTAATATGTGAACAAGTTAAGTCCCCAAACCAAGCACTAGTCAATGTTTTGGGTGCAAAAGAAGTCAATGTGTGAAAAGCAGTTTTATGTAATGCTAAGCAATACATACACCTACATCTGATGCAATATATACTTGCATTAATGAATACCTAGTTGAGAGGGAATTTTATATGCTGAGGTTGTTTTTAGTTCAGTGATCTATTACCTACTGTAAATAAAATGCAAGAGCCCAATGTTCCCTCAAAAGTAATAAGCTTATTGGAGCAAATTGGAAAAACCTATATCTGTATTCCAGTGGAACAAAATGACAGCAGTCCTGGATCTACTATATTACACAATTCCATAGTTACTGGAGAAAATACCAGACAGGAACTAGAACAGGCAGAATGTTCACATTCAGAATTCTCACAAGAGTACAAACTGTTTACCTGGATGCCTTATATTGATCTAGATTTCTGGTTGTCCTAGATAACTGTTCAGACATCCAAATTCAAACCATTTCTAAAATTGAGACAAGCAGAACTCTGTTCTGCTGTCTTGATTGACATTGAAGTATATGAAATTCACAGTCAGAAATATTGGAACTCTTTGTATAGCACCACTCCTACCTCCAACTTCTTTTATTTTCTACTTTTTATTGAAAATAGATTCTTTTATCACTTAATATGTCCTGATTACAGTTTTCCCTCCCTCTACCTCCCAATCCCTCCCCACCTCCCCTTCCAACGGATCCACTCCTTTTCTGTCTCTCATTAGAAAACAACAGGTTTCTAAGAGACAGCAACCAAACATAACAAAATAATAAGGTAAAACAAAACCATCCCATTGAAGTTGGACAAGGCAAACCAACAGAAGCAAAAGAGCCCAAGAGAAGGCACTAGAATGAGAGACACACTCGTCCGCACACTTGGGATTCTCATATTAAATACTAAATGAAAGGAATAAAATACATGCAGACGCTCTGCCCACTTCCCTCTTCTAAGCCTGGTTCAGTGACCCGCCCCTCTACAGCACA
>LOJH01018265.1:997-18668 GCA_001685095.1 Ellobius talpinus
TACTAGTGAATGTGAGCACATATGCAGTGTGTTTACTAGTGAATGTGAACATATTTGCAGTGTGTTTACTAGTGAACGTGAGCACATATGCAGTGTGTTTACTAGTGAATGTGAACATATATGCAGTGTGTTTACTAGTGAACGTGAGCACATATGCAGTGTGTTTATGAGTGAATGTGAGCACATATGCAGTGTGTTTACTAGTGAACGTGAGCATATATGCAGCGTGTTTACTAGTGAATGTGAGCACATATGCAGTGTGTTTACTAGTGAATGTGAACATATATACAGTGTGTTTACTAGTGAACATGAGCACATATGCAGTGTGTTTACTAGTGAACGTGAGCACATATGTAGTGTGTTTGAAGAGCGAAGGGGGAACATTATGAAGAAAAGTAGGAAAACCTCCCAATTTTCTATCCAGTTCTGGAAAACAACAAACAAAGAAATAAATAAATTTCTGAATGACCAGAGGTGAAGCAGTGGGAAAGAAACAGATGGATTAAGAGACTGGACAAGGGGTGAAAGGACCACAGGGTGCAGAGCTGGCTGGAGAAGTGGGCCTCAAACCTGGTGTTTTATAATATAGATGCCACTCTTGACCCCTTAAGTCAGTCCACAGAAACTTTCTCTTTCTTTCTCAGAAAAGACTTTCTCTTCTTTGAGGTGGATTGTAGGAATGTTGCAGAATATTTGTTTAACTATGTGAAGATGTGTTGCATTTGTTTTTATTGTGGAATTAGTTTAACTATGTAAAGATGTTTCCTATATCCCCTACATGATTAAACACTTTACATATTATAGATGAAAAACAAATTATCTCCAAGAACCCAACATATATTCAAGTCCAAGTAGCTTGTTATAGATTAACAGAGTGTAAGCAAGCAAGGCATTTTTCTCAGTCCATTCTTACTAGCAGGCTGCATTTTATGGTTACAAAGAAAGGAGCAATGATTTTATTATTTTTCTCAAAAGATAATCTTATAAAAATATTTTAAAAGAATCACAAATCTAAACTTTTATATATGAAAAACAGTCAGCTCTATTTTAAAACCTCAGGGTGCGTACCCACTCATTGACAGTTTCTTTTTATATCAGAAAGCTGAGGTCAGAAATGGGCACAAGGAAATAATTATCATCTTTGGTCACCAATCCATCCTAGCAAGAAAGGCACTCAGCCGGAAATTGTTAGGTCGCCATTGTTCTTGTTCCCTGACCGCAACAAGTCCCTTGCTCCACTACTAAAGTGTGTCTTTCTAAACTTTAAATTGTTCCCCAAGATTTTCTATACCAAGGTCATTAATAAAAACACCTTAACCTAAACTTATTAATAACTCTACATGTCTAAATTCTTTCTAAGGGTGGTGGTTGAATCATTAATCTGTTCCAGCAGCAATGCTTGGAAAAAGTCAATCTCTATTATTGTAAGTACCAGTAACACTACCCAGGGAGGGGTCAGAGATCCCTTGAGAGTTTTTATACAACCCATAGATTATGAGGGGTGTGGTGACCTTGGAGGCAACAATCAGAGCTATGCTCAATAACAGCATGAAGTCCTCAGGACACATAGTCCTTGGGGCTTTGCCTCTCCTAGCTTCACTTAGGCATGTGTTCTATGAATTCCAATGCTGCCTGTTGGTTCCTCACATGGACCCTGACAACGATCACCCACAGACATGCCTACAGGCCAACCCAGCCTAGGTAAGAGAGATTGCATTCAGGCTTGCCTGCCAGGTGACTCTAAGCTGTGGCAGGGGTCACTGAGCCAGACTGATAGATGCCTGCAGTTGCCTGTGTCACGCCTGTCTTTTGGCATTAATAAAGCTTACCTTTATGAAACTCATTTTATGTGTCAAGCCTGTTGTGAATTCCTTACATATGTTAGTGTTTATTGTTTACTACAGTCTTATAAAGTGAGTAGGTATTGCTATTGTCTCTGTTTTACAGGAGAGAAAACAAAGACTCAAAGAGCTTACATAGGATAGTAGAGATAGAACAGTCAATAACATGCTTGTCTTGGAATATGAGGACCTGAGTTCAAGCCCCAGGTGAAAAAGCCAGGCATGGTGGCCTATGTTTGTACTCCCAGTGCTGGAGAGACAGGGACACATAGATCCCTGAGGCTCATTGGCCAGCTTGGCCTACTTGGTAAGCTTCAGGCCAGTGAGGGATAATGAAAATAGACAGCTCCTGAGAGACAACTCCCAAAGAACAATAACCAAAGTTGTCTCTGTCCTCCAATTACATGCTTAGATATGTATACCTGTACACACACACACACATATGCACACACACACGCACACACAAACTTAAGCAATTTATTCTAGGTAAGCAGTGGGGCTTGATTCAAGCCTAGGCAGCACAATGGAAGGACTATCAGTTTATATTGCCTTTTACCTGGAGAGCATTCCTTTGCAATGGAGAGGAGGCCAGCTCACCAAAGGAGGAAGCACATGACCCAAAAGAAAGAAACTGAATCTTTCCAAAGGTCCTTCTGTTGACTAGTTACTCTGTTCTGTTTTGTTTTGTTTGGCTGAGACCAGTTTTAGTGGTTTTCTATCTGCAGACATGAAAATGAGCCAAGGCAAAGAAATGATGCAAAAATCATAAGTGTTTTCCTCCAGCAGCCTACAAGACCAGCAGGACAGACAGATAAGCAAACAGAAAGGCACAAGCACTCAGAGCCTAAGTGAAGTCATACTTAAAGGATGAGGTTGTACAGGGTGAAGAAGATTCACCAGTGTCAACCAGAGGTGATTGACTGTGTCCTCTGATGCCAGGCACTGGGTTTGGTTCCTTTTCTTGGCCATACCTTGATACTTCAAGCAGGACATAGTAATTTGCATACTTCAAAGTTTGGATCTTTCATCTGTGCCTCTTCTGTGCTGACTGTAGGGTACTCACGGGTTCCGAGTAGGTCTCCTGGCTGTCTCTGTGCTGTGACATTGCTTAGGGTTTAATTACGAGTGTGCTCTGCTGACAATGCTGCAGTGAGACCACAAGTGAGCTAGGGAAAGCGGTTGTTAAATAGAAAAATGCAATAAAGAAGCCATGAGTGTTTTTCCACTAATCAAATCATATGCCAACTTATATTTTAAGCACCAGCTTATTAAAGAGGGTCCAATTACACCTCTCTTTCAGGTAGTTCTTTAGCCACAATTATTTGTCATTGGAAAAATTACATTCACAAATAATTACATCTGCACTTGTTTAATTGTAGGCTGAAAACAAAGGGCAAGCAGTTAATTATTTCTCAAATGTCTGATGCTACTTGTCATTAGCTGGTTTGGCACAAATTACACAGGCTGTACTTTGCCTACAAAGGGCGGTGGCCCAGGTGACATAATCTAGTGGGTGAGGACTTCCAACTCTGCCTGGGTGTCTTCTCTAAAGTCAGCATTTATCCTATGCCTACCGCTTTCTCCACACATCTCAGGGTCTTTCTGTGACTTGCTTCAGTTGGTTCTGATCTCTTTAGGAATCATCTTGTGAGCTTTTAGGATGTATGTTTCATTTTCCCCAGTTTAAATCCCTTTCTTCATGTCCCTCTCCCAACTTTCCTTACATGGAGTGAGACTGAAGAAAACATTTTATTTATGGGAGAGGTGGATACAAGGCAGGAATAGTTTCTTTCTCCAAGGGGCCGGTATGCTTACATTAGGAACATAAGACCAAAGTCCTTAACAGAGAGACAAATGGTCGAGGGGAAAGAGGAAGGGCTAGGAAAGCCCATGTGTTCCTGTCACAGAGGTCATGTCAGAGTTGGGTTTCTGCGATGAGGTCACTGTTACTCACCCACACGGCAGCGTGGGGAAGATAGCAAGCATGCAAAACAATAAAGCGAGCTTTCTAATCAGAGAACTTTAATTTTTTAAAGAGTTTAATTATGGGCTAGAAGAAGCAGGAGCGGCTGTGAGAGAAGCACACACTCAGTGTGAAAGTGGAATAAGTGAGACGAGAGTCTGAATTCCTTCTGGTCTGCGGCATCTCCCCTCCATCCCTCTCTGGTAGCTAGCTCCGTGGTCAACCAACCACTGCGTCTGTGGCACAGGCCTTCCTTCCGTCAAGGTGCCCTATAGCGACAGACTTCTAGGGCTTAAATCTTCTCTTTCTCAGCTATGTATGATCTGGTTACAGCAATGTAATGCTGGGGTGGGGGATGGGAGTGGGGTGAAGATGGGAGCGGGGTGGGGATGGGAATTCTTGCAGTGAAATGTGCTTTTCCAGCAACCACTTCTCACTCTGGATCTCCTTTTTGTGTTCACATCCTGTGTCTATTCTTTAGATAATCTTCATTGTATCCACCAAACTACAGACAGATTTTTAAAACCAGTTTTTACAGATGTTAGAAGTCTACAGGCAGTAAAGATAGTTGGGATGGAAAAAATCACAATATTGGGAGTGTCTCTCAAAACACTAACTTCTGAGGACATATTAATTATAGCTGTAATTGTTTCAACTGCAGGTGGAAATCAGTTTCTTTGTTGCAGATGACAGAGGCCCCCTTGAGTAGGACGAGATTATGAAAGGGAGTTAAATAGCTCACATTTAGGACATATAAACTCATAGATCCTCACATGTACAGCCAACGGAGATAAAAGGCAGATGACAGAATGAGAGAAAGCTGCAAATTACATCTCTAATGAGATATTAATACCCAGAATATAAAGAATGCTTAAAATTCAGTAATAACAATAGTAAAACAACCCGATTAAAAGGGGGCAAAGGACTTAACTAAACTTTTTTCTGAAGAAAATATGCAAATGACCATTAACAAAATTTGTAAATGAATGTAAATGAAAATGATAATGAAATACCACCTGACATGGCTGGGGTGGCTGTTGATGGGTGGTCCTGTCCGTGCCAGTGGGGATGCGACTTTATTATTGGTAGAAAGCTAAAATAGCATACCTACTATGAAAAGTGTAGTGATTCCTCAAATACTGAAAAATAATGATAAACCCAATAACCCTCCTGCTGGGCACAAACCAGAAAAACTGAGAACAAGAAGTTGGTCCCATTCCCAAGTATCCATGCTCATGGCAGTACAGCCACAGTAGCCAAAGGCAGAAACAGCACAATGCCTAGCCACAGAGAAGCAAAATGTACATATAGTATAGATACATGTACATATAATGTGCATGTAGTGTGTGTACATATGTGAGTTATCACTCATCCCTAAAAAGAAGTTGTGCCATGTGCCTTGACATAGATAGTTTGAGAACACTATCTGAAGTGAAATAGCCAGTCATAAATCCCAAGATTCTAAATCAAATTCATAAAGAGCAGTCAAATTCGTAAAGACAAAAAAATTTGATAGACTAATTATTGCTGGGAGTTGAGAGTAGGCAAGAGCGGAGGTTAAGATGAGGGAGTCCTGGAGAGGTTTGTACAAAAGCAGGCCCGCTAGGTGAAACATGGTCTCCAGCTTGTACAAAACCAGCTGGAGACAATCCAAACAAGGGCGGCCATGTGGGAGCCGATGTAGAATACGTGCTGTGGTTGGCCTTGTAACGTCGCATGGGTTTGTGCAATCAGATGTGTATATGATATTCCTTCAGTCAATCTCTGACTATGCTAACGCTGCGCATCTTCAAATGCTGCAGATGGCAAATGTCACATTGTGCATATTTTGCCACAGTTAGAGAACAACAGGTCACCACTTCGCATCCATTGGGGTGACTGTTATCACAACCAAAAACAAAAGAGAAAAATAACAAGCGTTGGTGTGGACGTAGAGAAATGGAACTTCACGCACTGCTGGCAGGAGGCAAAGTGGTCCATTTGCAAGGAAAACAGTTTGCTGTTTCTCAAGAGCTTAAATATAGAATTAGAGTGTGATGTGGCCCCGACATACATATGCTAGTCAACCAAAGGCAAGGGCTCAAACAAAGGTCATTGGCCAATGTTCACAGCAGCTTTCTTCACAATTAAGTCAAAGTGAAAATGACCCAAATATTTCTGAGCAAATGAATACATGAAGAAAGAAATGGCATTCTGGAGACCCATGTGAATGTACTTAAAGCCCCTCAACAGTAAAAAGGATTAAAAAATTAAAAAGAATATCACCCATATATGAGTATTATAATATATGCTCATATAAATGAGTATTATTACATATATATATATATATATATGATTCTGGCACATTCCACAGCATGGATGAACCCTGGAAACATGCTGGTAAGTGAAGTAGGCAGACGCGAGAGTGCGGACAGTGTGTTATCACCCCACCTATGTGAGGAACCCAGAACACGCAGACACACAGAGATGGAAGAACAGAGGTTCCCAGGACTGGAGCAGGAGTCGAACCAAGAGTTCTTGTTTCTGGGCACAAGGTTTCTGTTTGAGATGGTGGCATTCTAGAGATGGTAGCAGTGATGGTTTCATGCAATTGTGAGTGTACTTAATACCCCTGGGTAGTGAAAGGGATTAAGATAGCAATTGTCATGTGTATTATACCTCAGTAAAAAAGATGAAAGCCATCTCCAGTTTGTGGTTTGCACAAAAACAGACCACTGTGAATAAATTAGTCTCCAGCTTACAGTGGGTACCCTGCTCCATGGTGTGGGGCGACAAGCTAAGCAGAGTGGGCAAGCATATTTAGATTACCTACCACAATGGGGAGAAAAGTTTGCTCCCAACACATTGGCTGTGTTTAAAAACTGCTTCAACTTAACACATCTCCAAATTCCTCTCTATCTTCAGTGTCTGCCCTGCTTTCTTCCACCCCACGTGGTTAATACTGACTCCCAGGTCTTTTACTTTTGCTTGGGTCTCCTCCCGTGCGCCTAGATTCCTGCCCCATTAATCATCCCTTTCTCTCGGCAACAAGTCTGCCCGTGTCTCCTTCAACATGAAAGAACTCTCCACCTTGCATCCCCTCCAGCTACTAGTTTATACCTCTCATTCCTTACGCTGTCAACTTGTTTTTTGGAGGAGCAGTTTCTATTGGAATGACTGAGCTAAACTAGAGAGAGTCGCATCTGCCCACTCAGGCTATCTCTGGCTAACTTCTGGTGGATTGAAATATCCTTTAAAGTTATTTCCTGTCTATGGCTCCAGAAGGCTTACACAGGGCCTCTCCGGTCTGACCTTTCTGCTGTGTGCAGGATGATTACTTGCTCTTCCGTATCACTCTCAGGGTCCTCAAATCCATCCTTGTATACCAAGCACCCCATGACTGCCCGGCACCGCGTTGGGAGCGGAGGAGTCTCCCTGTGCCCTCGTTGTTTTCCAGATTGCTTTCTGAGGTTTCCATAAGCACCAACGCTACCTGTGCTGTGGTCCATCCTCAGTAACTTGGCCACTTTCTCGGCGTGAATTCACTGTATGCCAGGTTTGTTCTGTTGGCTTCACTAGATGAATTTGTCTGATCCTCAAGACAGTTCCCCGAGGAATGCTTTGAGTGGACATCTCTAGCTCACAGATGAGAAAGCTGAGATACAGAAAGAGAGGCCCAAGTTCTCCTCCTAGAAGGCACTGCTACGGGATGCAAACAAGTAGTTTGTATGTAGAACTCTGCATCTCCTTGTGCCCTGCCTGTCCTTAGCTCATGTATCCTCCGCATGTGGGCTGCCCAGTCAGGCTGCACTGTGGCTAACACCTGGACAAACATCTGAACAGGTGCTTCTCTAATGTTTTTGGAGTCGGTTGGCACAAAATACCAGCTGAAGTGCCCCTGTTCCAGTGTCCAGAACAGTACACATTAGAAGCAGAGCTACCGTTACATATATCCTATCATCCTGCCTTGAACAACCCATCTTTTAAACAATCAGTTCTGATTTAGAATGTTAGAATTCTATGCGGTGGGAGCTGGATCCTAACCCCTGGAGCTATTTGCACTGTGAGGAGTTTGTGCCCATACAACCTACGTACTACAGAGTCTTTGGGTCTGGGATTCTCTCTCTCACTCATGTCTTTGTGTTGCTGTGTGTAGAGGTCAGAGGAACACGTGTGGCAGTTACTTCTCTCCTTGCACCGTCTAAACTCTGGAGTTTAAACTTATCCATTATCTAAGATTTTCTTGCGAGCATAACTGTGGGTTCTCTTTGGTCTTAAGGATCCTTGTATCAGGCTACCCTCTAAAGTAGCAGTTTCAGAACTGTCATAAGAATCTTTCTCTTTTTGTTTATTTCAGTCTTTTAGAGATCAGTGCTTCTTTTGGGACAATAAAAATAAATTTCTAAAATCAAAACAAGGGCTGGGGATGTAGTTCATCTGTCGAGTGTTCTCCTACCATATACAAGGCTCGACCTTGTATATACTGGTTCAACCCCCAGTAGGTCATGAATAGGACAGTGTGATCCATGCCTTTAATCCCAGGTGGGGACGCAAAGGTCAGAAGTTCAACGTTAGAAGTCCCTTGGCTGCACAGGGAATTCTAGGCTAGCCTAGGCTACATGAAACCCTGCTTTAGAAAAAAATTGAAACAAAGACAAAACACACGATATCTATGTTTTTGATCTTTAAATCTATTTATTATTAGATTGTTACATATAAACTCTCATTTCAACAAATATAACTAAGTCAAACATAAAAGAAGAAAAAATTCTGAAGACCCACATGTTCTTCCTGGGGGTAGGACACAGCTGGATGATGAACAGAAACATTGATCTATGGTCACAATTAAACAAAAACTATACCTGCGCACATTGAAGATCAGTTCTGCTAATATTTAAGAAATTTCATGTTACAAACATGTTCCAATCATCCTTGAGTTGATGACATGCCACTTGTAAGGAGTATGGCACAAGAGGGTAGTTTTCACTCTTTGTGGGGAAGCCAGTGATTAGGGAAATAGAAGAGGACATTTCAGAGCACTCCTAGGAAGCCAGGTCGTCATCTTAACTTTTTATACAGAATATGGGTCAATATTCTTTTCTAATCCTTTACCAAGACCCAGTTCCAACGACTAGCCATCTAAAATTATAAAGCCATTTAAATGACCTTTCTGTTGAATTTCAGATCCATGAATTTCAATATTCCACTGACTTCTCTCTTAATGGAGAAAGTGCTTTGTTGATTACACCTTGGCACCAAGTCCTTACTCTGGCTAACTAGCCCAGCATGTGCTCCAGTAACTGCATTTGTGCCTTCAGAATGCAATTCTACGCAAAATCCTAAATGCCAGACACGCTGATGGACAACATAATCCTTTCTGGTTTTATATAGTTCATAGATGTGTTTATTGGCTATAAGGTTAAGCAGATGAAAGAATTCTGTCTTCCTGAGGCAATCATGATCATATATGTAAGGTTGGCTGCGATAACATCTGTGCCTTCACACAGTTGCAACAATATTTCGATAGTTTTATTTTCTGTGATTTTGTCTCCATATCATTAACTGATCCCCAGATCTGTCTGGGCTATAGATGGCACTTGAACTCTCTCTTACATCATTTTAAGCCAACATCTTTGGCATGGTCTTGCATCCACACCTTGGCAGTGGTGTGAACACTTGATCTTTACCACCCTGAGTGCTACCATGTGAGAAGCCTGTAAATCCACTTTGATATGAAGCAGTTAATGTCTGCTTCTGTGGGGATTTAACCTGATACTCCTTTTTTTTTACTTTTTTATATATTTGATATGCAAATGCTCCTTATGTTTTGGTGATTTCAATTAATTGCAGGGTAATGTCTGCAGAAATGCACTGACTGATGGCTTATGCATTTTAAATTTTTATGCAAAATGTGAAGCAAAATTCATTCAATTTGAGTCAGCACATTTCCAAAGGCAGGCAACACATTGTAGCTTTAGCACTGTCTTACTTCTGCTACCCATCGAACTGGTAACAAAGTTTTTTAACGGCTTTTTCTCATCTTTTGTACATATCCCATAAGGCCAAGTAAGAAGCCACCTTAGAACTGAACACTCCCTAGACAGTCTCATGATGGCGTTGGTCTGAAACTCAGCCCTTCTTGTGGGTCTTGGGAACCTCATCATGGCGTTAGTCTGAAACTCAGCCCCTCTTGTGGGTCTTGGGAACGCTGTTTCTTGTTACAAACTTTAATTATTATTGGCATGCTAAGTATCTTTTTCATGGATAATGATAATTTTAATCTTTTTTGTTAAAATATCCTAAAACTGCCTGCCACTGAGAACTTTGTCCGTGCCCAGGACAATAAGTGGAAGAACTCTAACACCATAAGCTCTCATTTCTGATGAAAGAAAGATATGTATCACTCTCATGGCAACTCTGAAATGAGGTCTAATCATTGCCATTTCACAGATAAATAATTGAAGCTTATAGATGTTAACAGGTTCAGGTGTCCGTGTTAGCTTATGGAGCATTATGGACCCCAAACCAGGTCTTGCTGTCCTCAGACCCATGTCTTCTATAACTTACGGTAACACCTCAAAATCAAACTGTTTAAGCCAAGACATTGTCTTCCATCCAAGTTCTCCCCAGAGACCCCTATCTCAGTCAAAGGTGATCTTCCAAACCCCCAACAGCTCACCTGAGCAAGTATCTTTCCAGTGATTTAGGCTGTGGTTATCCAAACTTGTAAAATGATGCCCAAACATGGTGTATGAGAAGTTAAGTGACAAAGGAGTAGAAGCAACATTGCTTTTCCATCCCACTGTGCCATGACCTTCACACCTGATAAAATTAGACCAATGATAGTAATTTGTATTTAGACGATTGTGTTTGCCTAGTGAATTATTGAACAAAGCATTGGATATTAAGGTGTAGTTGGGTTATAATGTGGAGATAGATGCTCCTTCTCCTGGTTCATAGACTTTCTGTTGGGTAGACAAGCCCACGTAGCTCAGCTCTGGCCAATAGGGTACAGACAGAGGTCAGGAAGACCATATAAGGGTGTGTTCCTCCTCCTAACCCCCTTCGGAGGTCTCCATGTTTTATGTTCCCACTCCATCTATTGGCAGAGAGTCGGGATTCCATGGAAGACATTGATGTAAGAAATTTGGGTTCCCAAATAACAGTACTGGGGAGAGCCCAGCCCCCCACCCACATTGGGCTGTTCTATGACATGACACCAAACTAAACTTTCGATACTCTTCTAAGATGTTGGTTGTTTTTGCTAAGAGCAGTAACTAATATACTCAAACATGTAAATAAGTTGGATGGATGCATTAAAGACAGAAAATGTGGACTTTTCTAAAGAAATCAGCCACTGGCAGAAGCACAGACTGTTCTGTCCTCTAAACAGTGATACAGATTTTCTGATAACAACTGAGAGGACTTTCCTGTTTGGATTTAATCAGGCTCAGGTGACAGAGCTGTAATTTATGTGGCTGAGTATTTAGCAGTGTTGACAAAACTGGGTTCCTGGTAATTTCTGGAGATCCAGAGTTAAATTCTGCTCCTCCTGGCTCGTTCCCTGTTTACAGACGCACACATGACTGTCCCTAGTTTAAACAGTCCTGGCTTAATGGATGCTTTGCAATGGCTCTCAACCTCCCTAAGCCTCGATGCTTTAATACAGTTCCTCATGTTGTGGTGATCCCCAACCCTAAAATTATTTTCTTGCTACTTCATAATGTAAATGTCTGATAAACAGGATATCTGATATGTGACCACCAAAGGGTTGAGAACCACTGAGATAGAAGAAGCTGCCAGATCCCCTGGTATTAGGGATCCAGATATACAGATGGTTGTAAGCCACCATGTGGGTTGCTGAGAATCGAACACAGGTCCTCTAGAAGGGCAACAAATACTCCTAACCACTCAGCCAGCCTTCTTCCAGCTGGAGAACAGATTATTATAGATTTCCACTGATCAAAGGAAGAATTAGGTAATCACATGATTCAAACTCAAGGAGGCTGTCTATGACATAAACTGATATGGAAAGCTATGAGACTCTGTCATCACAGTTACCATTAGGGCTCAGTCTTTGTGCCACATTTATCATGTCTAAGCAAAAGGATGGAATCCAGAGACCTTGACAGGAGCTCCTCTCTACAAGAAAGAAACTCAGTGCTTTGGGCCAAAAACACCAACCTGATTGGGGTTGACTCAAAAATGCTTCCTCATTGAAAAGATTTGTAATTTAATATATAAACCCTGAAATACCTCCTAAATTATTTGTACATTTAAGCTAAATTAAAAATATCTGTATGGAGGGATTCTATGCCTGCAGTATTTAAGAACTTTGCATTTTAACATATCTGACAAATCAAGGTAACAAGTTAGAAAGTGTTAATAGATTTAGATCTCAGAAGAATAAGGTAGTTTTACCTGGATTGTGAGCAATAATGGACAACTAAAGAACTTAAACTTACTGATTTTCTAATCTTAATTGGCAGATTACAAGAATTATAAACACATTATAAAGTTTGATGACCACAGAAAGCCCCCAAATAAATTGTATTGAAATTATAAATGCAACACGAAAGGTTTAAAAGATTATTTAATTAAATTCCAAACACTGGAACCTTCTGGATGTGCAAGAGAAATACTAAGATTTATAAGTTGGAATCTTGAATAAAAGGAGAACAGTTTTAAAAGTTGTCTTTCAAAGTCGAAAGCGACAGTAAAAACTCTGAAGAGCTGTGGTGTCTGGAGAGGCGCTTCTCTCCCAGGGCACCAGAAAGGCTCACGGTTTCAGGCTTTCTTCCTGCCTCCACCCCGTAGCCGCCCTAGTACCAACATTATCTTCCTCCTCCCAGCACCAAAAGTAATATACATTTTAAAATACAAATCTCAAAGGCAGTACCGTTAGCAATTTGTAAGATTTTAGTACATTGGAAACGAGATGTTGGCTTTTTCTAATTCTCATGTGGTTGTTCACTGCTCTCCCTGGCTTTCTTGGTACCCTCACGGTCGCTCCTCCGTGCCAGACAGGTTCCGGCAGTTGTACTAACTCACGGGACACCAAGTTCGCTCTTCTGCAGAAGGGCGTGATGGAAATAGCAAACGTGGGTATGAATCATTCTTTCTCATCCTGGGTTCTGTGCGTCAGGTAAGGGCTCCGACAGCCTTTACAAACTTCTTTTGCAAGAAACAGTGGTAAATCTTCCCTAAGGCATCCTTGACAGTGAAATCTGATGCATGGTTTCCCAGGGTGATTCCGGGGCGGGGCGCAGTGGAGCGCTGCAAAATTCCCATTTTCTTCTAGACTTAGAGCAGAGGTGGGGTGCGGAGGAGCTGGGTCTCCTTTGAGATCTAAGCACCTTCACGTTCCTGTATTCACTTTCCTGGCCTTCTGGTGAGCGCTCACCTGGACAGTGACTTCCATTGCACTGCAGGTTCTGGTTGCCACCGAGCCACTCTTTAGCCAGAGCCAGTTTCAAGCGCTATGTGCACACAGTGTCCTAACGAGGCTCTGTGATGCAGGACAGGTGCAATATGCCCTGGGTGATACAAAGACGAGGACGAAGGGCCTGACGACAAGNACTTTCCTGGCCTTCTGGTGAGCGCTCACCTGGACAGTGACTTCCATTGCACTGCAGGTTCTGGTTGCCACCGAGCCACTCTTTAGCCAGAGCCAGTTTCAAGCGCTATGTGCACACAGTGTCCTAACGAGGCTCTGTGATGCAGGACAGGTGCAATATGCCCTGGGTGATACAAAGACGAGGACGAAGGGCCTGACGACAAGGCTTCTCTAAAAAAATGTAAAGAATGTCCTCAATGTTGACACGGGGCGTGGGGTGGCTACCTTACTGTGTTTGGGAAGCGGATGTGTCGCTTTTGAATTCATGCTTAGACTCAGAACCTCTCTCATTGCAGGCTATCCAGGTGCTCTGTGGGTTACTCAAGGTCGTTGATAGGACAGGGCAAGTCTCTGTTCATGGCTTTGTCCCCAGAGTTCCACATCTACTGGAGCTCTCGGTATAAAAGGAAGCATTGAACTACAAAAATGTAGTTCAAGGGTCTCAGGGCTCAGTCTGTGAAACTCCTGATGTGAGAGCATAAGGCCTGAGTTCAGATGCCTAGCATCCATGGAACAGTCTAGCTCTGTGGCATGTGTGCCCATAGTCTCACCACTGAGGGAACAGAGATGGAAGGATCCCTCATGGGGAACCACCCCAACCAGCCGTTTGGTTGAGTCAGGATGTTCCAGGTTCAGTGAGGCATCCTGTCTCAAAAATAGCAAAGGAGAGAAGGAAGACCCTCCAGACTCTACACAGGTGTGCTAAGAATTGCTGGGGACATAGGACAAAGGCAGCATTCATGCCTTACAACTAAGCCGGCTGTCTCTGGCCAGCAGCATGTTCCCAGAGAGAGAACCTCTGATTTATTTCATTATTTTTCTTTCAGGAAATAAACTGTAGGTCTATGGTGACAGTTCTATTTTTTCTGATCTCATCAGGGACAATGAAGGGCAAGTCTCAACATATTTCTTATAGAAATGTAAGATGTAATCAGAGATCTCTAAGAAGACGTTGGACATCTGAGAGCCTTTTTCTGGGGAGGGGCACCCAGAGAACTTAGGGCTATGATTAAGAAACAGAAACCACCTGGGTAGTGGTGGTGCATGCCTTTAATCCCAACACTCAGGACGCAGAGGCAGGCAGATCTTCAGGTTTGAGGCCAGCCTGGTCTACATAACGAGTTCCAGGCAGCCAGGGTTACAGGATTACTGTGTCGAAGAAGGAGGAGGAGGAGAAAGAGGAAGAGGAAGGAAGAAGAGGAGGAGGAGGGAGAAGATTTTAATTTTAGTTGCTCCCTATGAAAACAACATCAAAAAAATAGCTCACCTAGTGAAATTGAGTCCCCAGAACCTACACAACCTCAGTTTCTGAGGTCTCCAGTTGAAATCATTCCTCTTGAAATAAGGTCTTCCTGTCAAGTTCTGGAAGGCAACTGAGAACAATGGCATAAATGTGTTGGTCAGATTTTTCATCTGCATGACAAAATGCTTAAGAGAATAATTTATGGAGAAAAGGTTTATTTGGGTTCACAGTTAAGAGGTACCAGTCCTTGACCAGCTGGCTTCACTGTTTTTAGGATTTGGGGATGTAGAAACATTAGGGAACAAGGGCAATGTGGAGAAAATTGAAATAGAATAAGATAGAAAAGACCAATTATTAGATAAAGATTTATTGATTTTCCCCCTTTTTAAAAGTGATTTACTTAAAGCACTGCTTATACTGCCTGTTTACCAAGCAGGACTTCACTAGCTACCAGAAAGATAAAGACCTGGAGAAATGCCTGAAACAATGGGCTGTTGGCCTTAACAACCCTCTGACAGCCATGCTTGTTTCTGTAAAATCTCATGTTTGCCCACCCCTCATTGAGGTTTTAAAGAATAAAATGAGAATATAAATACGACTTGGGACTGAAGCTTGTGGTCCAATGGTGACACCTGTCTTCCACTTGCACTGGTGTCAGAGCGCTTATTCCGGAAAGGTCCCCACAACAAATGCAGCTCACACCATGACAACCTGGAAACGGAAAGGAACCAGGGCCAAGATACATGTTCCAAAGGCATGCCTTTCATGATCCGTCCTCCAATCCCTCCGCCTTCCCCAGATCTACCACTTCCCCTCTCAAATTTTTTAACTTTGAATCCATCAGTGAATCATACCATTGACTAAACCTGAGCCTTCCCAGTCTAATCAATTCTAGAAACACACTCTCAACATAACACCCAAAGGTGCTCTTCCCTAATCATCTAGATCTCTCTCAACTCAATCAACTTAATCTGAGCCTGCCAATGACCTCATAGCATTGGGCACAGACATCGTACTCTGCATTTTGAACTCTGGATACTTCTGATTCTCAGTCAAAGGGAATTACCCATGAAAGTAAATTGTCCCCAGATGAGACTGTCCACTAGATTTTGGTATTTATGAGCAATGATAACTCTTGTTTAGTTTTCTATTGTTTAAAACAAAACACATACCTCAGGAGAAGACCCTGAGGTGATAATTCATGACCAAATGGCATACTAAGAAATTGCCCCCAGGAGGAAACTGAGAAGTAGGGCATGGGACTAGAGTAGGGCATGGGAGTAGAATATGTGAGCCAACACATAAAGTCCCAGCTTTGCTTGATCTGCAGCAGAACAGCTCAGAAGTAGAAGTTAGACCTCAGTCTGTCTCCTCTGGAGACTAGGGAGTTAGTCTTTCACACCAACTCACACATACTTTTGCTCATGCATGCCAGGAAATCATTTGCTAAGGGCCACCCTGGGGAAATGTAAGTTCCCAGACATGTAGGCAGTTTTCTGTCTGGGTAAAATGGATCTAGCATTCAAGGGCAGGCTCAAGGTGAGTTCCAGGTGCCATTGCCAACTAGAAGTACAGGCACATGGATGCCTAAGAAGGGCACACGGAACTCATAAAGAGCTCCAAGGGGAACTGTGGGAGCCAAGGATGGAACCAGTCATTGAGTGAATGTGTAAAGAGTAGAAGTCCTAAGAGACATTGTACTGTCGTCATGAGCAAGGCCATGTCAAGGACGCTGTCTAGGCACCATGGAAGTGACAAAGCCCTCCTCTGATTCAAGAGTGAGTTCTGACAGTGTGTGCTGAAAATATCCATCTCCCCATAGACATTTACGGCTTGAAGACTCCCTTGTCAAGGTTCAGCTGCAACATAAATCATTTCTCGTTCCTGAGTGGAGGTGTGGGAATAAAAACACAACTCACATGTCTTTATCAGGAGGTAGTTCTCTCATGAAATCCTGAGTTCATATCCTGAAAATCACCTGCATTTATTCTCCAGATTTTATATCAAAAGGTAAACTGAGGGGGAAGTTTATTAGCATTCTGTTTCTTAGGTAACTGGGAGAATGATTATGGTCACATCAACACCTTTCTATGCCCATTTTGTCACATCTACGTCTGCTCTGGTACATAGACTGAAAAATACCTCTTCCCTAGGCGCCCTCCTAAATTACAATAGAAGGAGCAGAACAACATTAGCATATCCTGACCCTTTGCTTAGGATGGCATCAGTTTGTCGCAAAATCAAAGGTTAGGCGACCACCTTCTGTGTGGCAGGTGCAAATTGTGCCTTGCTGGGTCACTCAGAGTTCTGACTGCCATACAGTTAGAAATATTGGCCTGTATAATCTGGCCCCTACACTCCCTTATTGAAACTGCTTCTACTGAGGTTAGTTAAACCTGCTGCCTCCATGTTTCACTGTTTATCTGTAATAACCCTGCCTCTCTGTTCTGGTGTATATAATAAATATGCTGAACTTCCCCGGTGCTGTGATTTCTCCATCAGAGAGCCCAGTCCATTTGATCCCAGCTTCTCTGTGCCAGTGTTGTCTGTCTTCTCTTCATCCCTCACTGCCCTGGGTAGGCCAGTCAGACCCTGGAACCATGCAAGGACACAGGGGAGATCTCTAGGGAGTACTGACAGGTTTGTTTCTAAAATCAGTTCTCAGCCAGGGAGACTTCTGGTGACAACTAGGATATTACTTGCCGTGAGAAATAAGTTGATCCGGAAATACCAAAATATTTTATGATGCAGACCACAGTGTCATCCGTTTTCGTGGTCCTGAGCTCTGATTAACTTTACTAAGACAATATACCAGATGTGATACCAAGAAATAGGGTTTTCTCTTTTGTTTCTTTCACTCACTAGTTGTGTGAGCTCTGACGAGATAATTCAATAAATGTATTTGGATTACCTGGGCTTTTGTTATGTAGAAAGATAGATCAGAGCCTGGACCGTTACACAGAGAAACCCTGTCACGAAAGAAAGAAAGAAAGAAGGAAGGAAGGAAGGAAGGAAGGAAGGAAGGAAGG